>CAAKHD010004882.1:0-21374 GCA_901007705.1 Fistularia tabacaria
GATGTTTTGGAGAGAAGGTCAGAGAAGACACAGTGAGATGGTTCGGTCACGTGCAGAGGAGGGATAAAGACTATATTGGTAGACGGATGCTGGAATTGGAGATGCCAGGCAGGAGGTCTAGAGGAAGACCGCAGAGAAGGTTTATGGACGTAATGAGAGAAGATATGAAGGTAGTTGGCGTGAGAGAGGAGGATACAGGAATAGGGTAGAGAATAGGGTTAGATGGAGAAGGTTGATTCGCTATGGCGACCCCTGAAAGGGAAAAGCTGAACGTAAAAGAAGAAGAAGTTGTACTTCAGTCTTATACTTCACATAATGTATTGATTTTCTGCTCTGACTGGGAAACAACAAGCCTTATGGGATCCCCCTATGGCAGGGGTGCTCAATACGTCTATCGCGATCTACCAGTCGATTGCAAAGGTAGTATTGGTGGATCGCATGACATTAAAAAAATAGACATCAACCTATCATCCAGCCCATCACGTAACTGATATACAGGGCAGCCAGTGAATTTTTGCGACAGTTAGGTCACCGCACATGCGCAAACAACGGCGCTAAGTGCAGCAAAACTAACAAGCCAATCAGCGAGTTACCTTCAATTTTAAGCCCTCGCTTTTTTCATCTACCCGGTAGATCATTTTGACTTGGTCACTTTATAAGTAGCTCGCATGCTGAAAAAGTGTGAGCACCCCTGCCCTATGAGGATCAATAAAGTATTATCTTATCTTATCTTAATGTTGTGCTCAGAAAAAGGGGTGTTGTGGTGCTTGGCGAGGAGTAATCTATCATGGAGTCTTGGAGTCTTGGATGAGGGATTACCTTTATTACTAAGCACCACCGTACCACTATAAAACAACTCTGTGCACTTCCAGGGTGCATATAAAAAAGCCTCCAGCCTAAGCCATGCCCCCAGCCCCTAGTCCCGTGGGGTGAGAGGCCACGCCCCTCAGTGTCCGCAACACGGCCCCCCCCGAACACCCAGAAGGGACCCCGAAACCCAAATAGTGCCTCAACTGAGGCCTGATTGGCCTGTCATGACGGCTGTGGTGTTCCTTGGTTGGTCGGAATGGCCAGGGGCTTCGGACACTGGATCCGTGGAGGTGCTGCTGGGATTCTGGACCGAGAGCGACCCCGATGGGGAACCCGGCCAGGGAGCAGAACTTCCCCCGCCACCTTCAGTAGATCAAGCGACACTCTCTCTCTATGCCCGCCCATGTCCAGAACGAAACTCTTTGCGCCTACCATCATACAGGGGCTGAAGAGACGAGAGGGGAGTGTCGTGTCGCATGAACACAAAACGAGCCAACATGAGCTCCGGTGGTATAAAAGATTGCGGGGAAACAGTGGTTAGCCAGGCCTGGAAACCGAGAGCCGGGGGCTCAAACGGGAAAACGCAGTTGGGCTGGGAGGGGGAGCGAAGAAGGACTCCCCCAGGAACCTCAGTGGCTGGCTCAGAACCAGCTCCGTGGGCAATGCACCGAGGTCATCCTTGGGGGCTGAACACAGCCCCAGCATAACCCATGGTAAACGGTCCGCCCAGTTGCCGTCCGAGAGCGTCACTCACAGTGATTCCTTTAGGGAACGGTGTAACCATTCACATAAGCTGTTGGCCTGAGGGTGATGTGCTGTTGTACGGTGTACCGTAGCTCCCAACAACCCAGCCAGTGCAGCCCAAAGTTTTGACACAAACTGCTGACCACTGTTCGAAGTAATGGCGGACAGGATGCAGAAATGGGCAACCCAGGCAGAGAGAAACACCCTAGACTCGTCCGAGGTCGACATGGAGGATAGCAGAATGACCTCCGGCCACCTGGTGGTCCGATTGACCATGTTGAGCATATGCGTAAAACCCTGCAAAGGTGGCAGAGGGCCTACCAGGTCAACATGTACATGGTCGAAATGCCTGGCCGTTATCTCGGTGTGAAACGGGAGCTCTGCACTTGTCTTGGTCCAGCAATCCGGCGTCCGGCCAACTTACGTGGTCTTAACGCAGTGGCTCGCACCCCCATTGTAGTGCCAGTAGGGCAAGCACCGGTATTTGATGATGACATCACGCGGGTACTTGCTTGCGTTGGTCGGGTTCCAGGGGCCGAGCTAGTAGCGGACTAACTTCAGATATGTCAGAGGCTACATCACGTAAGGGTCACCAATGAGAGCTTGGTGAGGATAATCGATCACAGAGCCTTGGAGTCTTTGATGAGATTACATTTATGACTAAGCACCACTATACCACTATACAACAACCCTGTTCTCACCTTTGTCAAACAGTGTATGAATCAAAATCAGATTCTTTGAATTGTATTTGTTCTATTTCCCTCCCTCTACACTTCTTTCACTTTCTCTTCATCCAAAAGCAACATTTTAAATTTGCATCTACATAGAAGGATTGTGTGAGTTTCCTCACTACTATACAAACAGCTTCTGGTCCAGATTTGGCAGGAAGCGAAGACTTTGTTATCAGAGACATCTCGTGCTTGTTCCCTTGCTCATTGCTACATGTGTGTCTATATACAGCATAAACACACACAAAGCACCCTGTACAGAGGGCAGGATTCATTTGATTTGGAGCACTTAAGCAAATGTTTTTTAATGAGAATAGTGACATGTTGACGAAAGAACCGTTTTACATTTAGTGTATGTGGGGTATAGAGGTCAAAGGGGTGAGACAACCCAATATGTTATGTTTGTGATCACTTCATGCTGTTTGCAATGGTAGTATATTTTATTTCCTGTTTTTGAATATATATTGTATATGTATGTAAATATAAATATGTATATTTCAGTTTCATATGATGTCAAGTTTTATATTGTGGCGCTCGGCGAGGAATAATTGATTATGAAGCCTTGGAGTATCGAATGAAAGATTAAGTTTATTATCGAGCTACACCATACTACTATCCAACCACGAACACGTCCAGGGCGCACATATATAAGCCTCCGGCTTAAGCCACGCCCCCGGCCCCTAATCCCGTGGGGTGAGAGGCCACGCCCCTCAGAGTCCACCACGCAGCCACCTCTGAACACCCAGAAGGGACACTGAAACCCAACTCGTATTCAGCCTGCCATAACGGCTGGGTGTTCCTCGGTCAGAACGGCAGGGGGCCTTGGATGCTGGACCTGTGAAGGTACTGCTGGGGTTCTGGATGGAGGGCCACCCCGGCGGGGAACCTGGGCCGGAAGAAGAACTTCACCCGCCACCCTGTACACTTGCTTCAGCCGATCGAGCAACACTCGCTCTCTGTGCCCGCCCCTGTCCAGCATGAAACGGGCCATCGTAAGGGGGCTGAAAAAGCGAGTGTCAAAAGTTGAGTGTCATGTTCCATGAACACAAAACGAGCCGACATGAGCTCTGTCGGTAAAAAAGATCGCGGGAAACAGTGGTTAGCCGGACCCGGAAATGAAGGCCGGGGGCCCGATGGGAAACTCTCCTGCGACCCTCTGCGCCTGGCCCAGAACCAGCTCAGCAGGTGATGCACCAAGGTTGTCTTTCGGGGCTGAACACAGCCCCAGCATAACCCACGTGAAATGGTCCACCCAGTTGCCATCCGAGAGTGCACAGTGCTGCCTATAGGGAATGGTGGAACATGAGGGTGGTATACCGTTGTACAGTGTACTGTAGCTCCCAACGACCCAGCCTGCGCCGACGCAAACTGTGGACCCCTGTCCGAAGTGATGTTGGACGAAGTGTAGAAACAGGTGACACAGTCAGAGAGAACCGCCCTCAACACGTTTGAGGTTTCTGTGGAGGATAATGGAACGACCTCTGGCCACCTGATGGTCCGATCGACCATGGGGAGCAAACCCTTGCGGAGGTGGTAGAGGGCCTACCAGGTCAACATGCACATGGTCAAACTGCCTGGCCGGAATCGGAAACGGCTTGAGGGCAGCCCTATCATGCTGGTGAACCTGAGCACGCTGGCATGGCAGATGAGAGAGGGAAACCGAGTTGAACACTCGCCGATGCCAGGCCACTGGAGCCACTGGGCGGGGCCGTCCGGTAGAGACATCACACAGGAGAGCAGGGCCGCCTTCCTGTACCCCTACCTCCTCCAGCTTGAGGCCTGTGTGTGCCGAATTCATGGCAAGAACGTCTGGGTCGCCAGGCTGCTCAAGAAATCCATTCAGACATGCACAGGGCACACTAGCACAAGCGACAATCCACCACACGGTTTGCCTTCCCTGACACATGCCGAATGTCCGTTGTAAATTCAGAAATGGCTGCAAGGTGTCGCTGCTGGCGGGCGGACCACGGCCCAGCTACTTTAGACATGGCGAATGTCAAAGGCTTATGATCCACATGTGCCACGAACGACCGGCCTTCCAGGAGAAAGCGGAAATGACGCATCGCCAAATACAGTGCCAACAACTCCCGATCAAACACACGATACTTTTGCTCATTGTCCTGCAGCTTTCGGCTAAAGAAATGCAAGGGGTTGTCATGCGTTGGCCACCCGCTGTTCAACCACAGCCCCCACAGCGACATCAGACACTTCAGTTGTCAATGCTATAGGCGCCTCGAGAGCCGAATGGGCCAGAAGGGCTGCATCCACCTGGGTGCGCTAAGCCCCATTAAAAATTCCCCCCTCGAACTGACATTAGCCGGGTTAACTATCAGGCCGTGGTCGTCCAGACAACGGAAAACCTGTGTCAGGTGCTCCAGGTGTTCGTCAGCCGATGGGCTGGCCACCAGGATATTGTCCAGGTACACAAAGACAAAGGTGAGGTCACGCATCACTGAGTCCATAAGCCTTTGAAAGGTCTGAGCAGCACCCTCCAAGCCGAAATGCATAAGCAGGAACTCAAGAAGCCTGAACGGGGTGACCAGTGCGGTCTTGGGCACGTCCTCTGCGCGCATCAGCACCTGGTGATAACCACGTACCAGACACAGCTTGGAAAAAAAAGTGGCCCCTGCCAGCCGCACAGAGAAATCTTTAATGTGGGGGATGGGGTAACGGACATTTGTGGTGACGTTATTCAACTGGCAAAAGTTGCCGCAGGGGCACCACGACCCGTCTGTCTTGGGTACCATGTGGAGTGGGGAGCCAGCAAACTTTGATAAACATCCCCCAACAACGAAATGTTAGTGTGGGCTCGCAGCCCAACTCCCCTCATCTCGCACGGATAGGTGGGGAAACACACGGCGTCAATTAAGCGTTGGTTTGAAGCGTCCACAAGTAGGCCGTTGGCGCACAGGAAATCTGCACCGATGATCTGGACCGTGATGGAGGCGCTCACAAAGTCCCATTCAATACTGCGGCCGCCGAAACAAAAGTCGTCATGGACGACTCATTAGCGGCGCTGAGGAGCAGGGTGCTGCCTCTTGCCGGAATGTCCACCGGGAATCGCAGTCCATAACTTGAATCCCTGATGAACAATAGCTGGGTGTGTCCGCCGGCACCCACAGCTGCTGCCGAGCTCCGGCTCTGCCGTTCTGCAGGCATCCTGTATGAGTATGGCTCAACACAATGCAACGCAACGCCAGGCCTTGCTGCCGAATCTGCCATGGAAGAAGTAGAGGTCGGTCCTTTGCCTCCTCGGGGCGGCTGCCCTGTCTAAATCCATGACCCCTGGCGCCGTGTGTTGGGGGTCCAGCGCCACACTCTGGACTGTGAACTGCTTGGTTGCCCTCAGGACATGGTCGGCTTCCTCTGCCAAACCCCGATAGTCGCCAGTGGCCAGACAGTGGGAGTTTACGTGGATCACAAGTGCTGTAGATAGAAGTTGACGCTGGAAAATTCACAAAAATAGGAAGCCGCTTTCGTGGGCTCCCAACAGCACCAGCATGCCCTCCATCCAGCATGCCCTCCATTAGGTCCATGTCCGACCCGTCGCCCAAACCGGGCAGTGAAAGCTCTGCGGCGGAAAGGCTGTACCTCCGGATCAGTAGACTTTTAAGCGCGGTCTACTTGTCAGCGGTGGGTTGCGCAACCCTATGAACAGCTCCATTGCTCACTGTGTCAAGTGTCGGTACAGCGCCGTGACACCCAAAAAGTACCTGGCGTCATCTGCAAAAACTCCCTGCAGGTGGAAAAGTGCCTCCACATGCTGAAACCAGGCATCGTAGTCGCTCTACCAGAAGTCAGGTAGCTGGACGTTCATGGTAGGCATCGATGGCTGAGCGTGTTGTGGCGACATGGGCGAGGTGGAATCACAGACCTCCTTGGACTTCCTGCAATTTGGCATCTGGCCAACTTGCTTGGTCTGACTGCAGCGGTTCTTGTCCCCATTGTGGCGCCGGCAGGTCAAACACTGGTATCTGACGATGACGTTGCGTGGTCACTTGCAGGCGAGTGCTGGGTTCCGGGGGCCGAGCGAGTAGTGAATCGGCTTCCGAGTAATCGGAGGCCACATCACATCAGTCACCAAATAATACGAGAAATACACGACAAATAATCGATGACAAAGCCTCGGAGTCTTGAATGAAACACACATACACACACAAACACACACACATGTAGATATATAAATTTATAGGATGACAATATGGACATTCCCCCATTACATTTTCAATACGATTATCATTGTATAAAGGAATGAATAATGTAGAAGTAATTCAGAAAAAGAAAACAATAAAAGGAAAGCAAACATGCCCCATTTCAAATTAAAATTTGATTTTTAATAGATGCATGGTAATGTACTGAGAAAGAGATGCTACATTAGCCTTCTGCTTTTTGATAAAATAAATGTTTGGATTTTTTATGAAGGAATGAATAAATTAATGAAAATGTATTGACTGTACATATCTGAGGCATATGTCCTTTAACTTGGATCTCAATTAACGCTTCTGAATTCTGCATTTAACTTATTAAGTTTAATTGTCATTAATTTATCTGTTCTACAGATCAATGTTAGGGCGGAATGCAACTTATGTAATATGTTTTTTAGCCTAACAGGATGTGAATAGAAAGGGAGATGTCATTAAGCTCAGTAGTTGGTGGCTGGCTGGAATGCTGGATCTGTTACTTCATACTGCATTGCACCTTGCAACTGTGAAATATTTATCCAGAATGCAGAACATTAGGTCCCTATACATTTTTATCTTCACATCTGGAGCTAGGGTGAGTGAATAGACATCTTCAAAGTTGCTGGTGAAAAAAGCAATAGTTGGTACATGAGAAGAGAATCCAAGGCATGCACATTGACAATTATGGATGGTGAAAGAGATTAGGGTCAGCTGAATAGCTTCATCCAAGCACAGTTCTCAGCCTGAACAGCTCAGTGAAGGCTTTGAATGCCTGTTGCCATTAAGAGGAGTTGTGAGCCAAAAACAGAATAAAAAGCAATACAATGAGGGAATGATGGATTACTTGCCTGACTTAGTGTTTTTCTTAGAAACCTTTAGCCTTAATCTATATTTAATACCTATCTGTAACAATGTATTAAGTATCCACCGACACCATTATATCTCGAGCATAATTGAGAAAACACAGAAAGATTAGAATCTAAAATAGGAATCTGAGGTGGCTGTCTTCTAACCTTTTTCTTCTCTGCCTCCTATATTTCTCCCCAGCGAGTACCATTTCTTCACCCTCTGCACAGAGGAAAAGTCCCACAGTGCCGACTGCTACTGGCCCAATCCACTGGCGGAGTCTTACATCATACGCATTCACAAGCACTTTTTCTCCAACTGCACCATAAAGCAGGTGGACTGGGCTGACCCACCAGACGAGACTCTGTCCATTCTCATCCTTATTCCTGTTTTCCTTACCTTGGCCATGATTGCCATGGTTGTCTGGTGCAGTAAGAGAAGTGATGTCAAGGCTTAGGAGCATAAAAGACAGAAGAGGATGGAGTAAGAGGCAAAGGACTGTAGTCAAGAGCTACGCCTCTCCAATAATTCACTGTACAGAGTGAAGGAATGCATAAGGGTTTCGACAGATTAATCCAGTTGGTCATGTGATCCGTGAATGACTCTTCCACAAAACATCACAAGTTCTGTTGAAAAATACAAGTCTTGCACTGGACGTTCATAGTACAGCTATACTATATTTGCCCAATATATGTATTTTAATCCCACCATGAGCTTCCCTTCAACCTCCATTCTCACTTCCTCCCTACAAGGGTCTTTTCAGTATTTATTTACCTCATCTGTATTCCCTCTGAACACAAGTCTCAGATGGGTGCAGTGGATTTAACATTGAAGCTACAGGAAGCTACATTATTGGAAGGATGGTATATCCTTGTGAGCCATTAGTGAAATTACCTGTACTAACTCCAATGAAAACAACTTAGGTTGCTGTGCAGTGAAAAATAAATGCTCAGGAAGTCATAGCTTGCCAAAAAAAAGCACAAGCTGTGAACTTCCATTTACATTTTCATTTCAGCATTCACAGCATGAATTGGGTTTAGAAAAGCCCAATTAATTTGCTTTTTCAAATCTAAAGAGATTTGGTTACTTCTGTGTGGATTTGTGTTCTTCACTGTGACTCTCCTTGTTATGATATTTGTGTGCTAATTGGCCACTTGCTTTTGCCCCTTATTTAGCATGCAGGCATGAATCATTTCTAATATAAACTTTTGATAAACTAAAAGAATTTGACAAATTACCACCGCACCACCAATCTTTTGAAGTCCATGCATCCAGGGCTTTATTTATATTTGTATAAAGTGCCCAAGAGATGTTACTTCTTCAGCACAGCGAGGATTTTGGTGGTTTGATGATGTCACCTTCCTGGGCAACTTGTCACCCATGTGTTGCTGCATTCTTTAAAGCCTTCTTTAAAGACCTTTGACCTATGAGATTCTTTTCAGACCCCTGTGTCATTGCTGAGGGCATAAGTATCAAACAAGCACTGGCGACAGGGTCTAAACTCTTAACTGGTGGGAGCAAAGATCCTCAAAGACGCCATCTGATGTATACTTCATCTTGATACTCTAAAGTGGCTTTGAAGGACGTAAAGGTCCCCAAAATCTGGACTAAATATAGATTCTTTAAGGGTCAACTTGCTGTTGAAGTACTGAGGGGATATTCACCACTAAAGAGGAAGGACTGGGGTGAGAACCTGAGGAAACAGTATGGTTTAAAATAATTTGGGACTTGAATTACCTGTGTGACACCCTGAGCCAATTTGGCTCATTCATTGGAGGGTAACTTATTAGATATTGTCTAATAAAATATTGTTAACACAAAAGAGAATCCTCACTTGGGTGTAGAAAATATATGCAGAGTGACCTGAAGACCTCATGATGTACAGTTATCCTGTCTGTGCTGTCTACTGTATATGCATTGTGTCTCCGTTGTTACTCAGGCTAGTGAGAAATATACAAGGAAGATTTGAATGTTTCTTAAGCACTTCACTGGTTGAACGACGGTCTTCAGCTACAAGGCAAACTAAATCAACTGCTGCTTTAAAAAATAAATTTCTTCCAAAGAATAATGTTTCCTCATTCCAGCTCTCTCCCTCACACCCTGTTTCAAATGAAAAAAAAATGTGTACTGTGGAAAATGGTAAGTACTTTGATTAAATCTCAAGGCTCAATGAGAATAATGGGTGGCTGGTCTTGATTATGTGAACGAAGGAAGTGCTCAGAAAATACTATTTGGCTCCTTACATTGCTTTAGATTATGTGTGTTGCTCATTTATGACAGGGTTTATTAAGGTTTTGCGATAAAGCTCTTTTGTCTTTAGTGTCTCCAATCCACACATCCAGAAAAAATATGTGCAGGCTTAATCTACCTTAACCGCAAGCAATCCTGAGTCCTCAGGCGAGTCCATCACATTTTCAACAACCGTGTATTTCGCCAAGAGATTTCTTCGAGTAGAGTGGACGAGAAAACAAAAAACAATGGTAAATGGTCTCCACTCATATAATGCTTTACACTAGCATGTATTCATCCATTGACACACTCACTCACACACCAATTGTGGTAGAGCTGCCATGCAAGAGGCTAACCAGGCCATCAGGAGCAACCTGGGGCTCTGTGTTTGCCCAAGGACAACAAGACAGGAGGAGGGCCAAAAATCGAATTGCACTCCTTCTGATTGGCGGGACACCCAGTCTAGCAACTGAGCATTAGGATCCAACAGTATTATGATACTAAAAAAAAAAAAAAAAAAAACTGCTTCTGTACTACTTTAAAAGGTAAACTTTTTTGGTCTTATTTTTGTTGCCGTTTACTGACTTATGTGATTACTTATAGGCTCTTTGATATTCTCAAGAAATTAAAACAGGCTATATCAAATTACAGCATAATGAGCAAAGGTAATAGTATTTTTTACACAACACAATGATGGCAGAAATAAAATTATCTGGGATAAACCTTTTCCTTTCATTTGGTAAAACTGTCAATTTTCAGTGTTGCTGTTTATGTTCAAATAAACAGTAGTAATTGATTGATAGTAATTGTTATTTTTAATTACTCCAGCCATCCAATCCTGATGGGTCATATAAACATGTCAGTTTCAGATATTGGTATTTCTTTTGTTCTGCCAGGCTAGGTAACTGACACTGACTCACAGCAGTTCATTTAATTGTCCCAGTCCGTTCCATAAATTCTCAAGTATTTTCCCATGTGTTCTTGACGGTCAACTCAACTTCTTTGTCATGTAAATACAATTTCAAGAATTGTTTAACCCCTCAGAAAATAACAAGCAACTTATGTCTCTTTACACACATCAGTGGATTTGGTGACTGTAACTGAACAGGAGTGAGACTGTTGAGTTTTCCCAGCGCTCACTTTTTCAGCTCAGCAATAGACTGAATGGTTGCAGACACAATAACACTACTGACATGTCCAGCATGATGTTAAAATTTAAGATATCACATAATACAATAAAAGACAATATCCGTGGCCTGCTAAACATTTGAAATGACAATAAAGCCAATGTAGTAATGTAAGCTTTCTGTCTTATCTTCCAGAAATGTTTTTCCCAATTATGAATTTTAGGCACCTCTAAGCTGTTTGAGTAGGTTAAAGCTATATTACTGGGGCAAGCTAAACAAGCTTATGCAATAAGTTAGGAGGGGTCAAATTTGTAATGCTCATAGGATGATGTTCTTTGGAAGATGGTTTTAATTCAACAAATAGGGAAAAACCAAAAGGTTTTCCAACACCAACAGTTAACTAAGGGTGCACCCCCCATTATGACAATGAACGGTGCAGATTAGTGTCACACAATAGAAACAACATTGTACAATGATTCACACGGCGGAGTTCTCTAACCTAGAACCATGAGAGACTCACAAAGTTCCTTGTAGCCGCGTAGAATTCTGGGGTTCCGCCAGCCAGTCTTCCCACCACATGTTACATTATTATTGCATTTGAGAATTTTTCCTTCTTCTTTCCTACATTTGCCAAAGTGTTATTTAGACTGTTAAGCTGTTATACACCACAAACAGAAGTGTTTATTTTTGACCCACTCATCAACCAACCCAACAACGGATGGATGGATGAGCAGACTGACCAAACAAAGAAACCCACATTTAACCCACAAAAGTTTTTGAATCTTGTGGACCACAGCTTCATTATCTACTGGAGTTTGTTTACACATTAATTAGAGCCATGTGACCTTGTTTGTAATGGCAGGTGCAAAAAGCACATGGTCGGATGCAAGTCATGTTCCAATCAAGATTAATGTTTAGAGAACATTACACCAAAGGAATTTGATTTGCCTGCGGATAAATGGCTTGTTCTTTCAACAGATCTTAAAATCTTGGTCTCATGAGGTCCCCAGCCTTTTTCTTGGAAATGATTAAAGAATCATAACAAATAGTCAAATATCAGAAGCCAGTACAATTTAGTTGCAAGGAGTGCAATACAGTAGCAAATTTTAGTTTAGTATTAACTGTGCTGTTGTGTTTCATGACACTTGCTGTCTATCTATCTATTCTTTCATCCATGTATTATGAAGATTTTATGAATTATTTCTCAACCCACAACAGCTCTCTGATTGAACTGTGTCCATTAAGGCTGGCTCATGCCACAGTGTATACAGTGTACATGCTTGTATGTATGCTATATGTGATTTGTGAATGCGTGTGCTTGTATGTCTCTATATGTGTGTACATGTTTATGTGTATCTGTGTGTTTTTGTATGTGTGTGCACTACAGTCCCAGTGAGAAAGAATTATTTGATTAAGACAACACAGCCTCTGCACAAACATCCAGCATACTGTGACATAGAGATTCACAATGTTTCTGTGTAAACCTTTAAAACAATACAAACAATTCCAACAATACAAAATTGTCATTGCATCATGTAAATAATCTCAGATTCAGACAATGCAGTCATCGATGACAGCGGACTGTGGTCAATGATGTTGACATTGTTGCTGGCGCTCTTCGAGATGGTGGAGCTGCCAGGACTAAAATTGGAAAACAGAAACTTTGTGAACATAACACAGTACAATGATAGTATCATAAATGACCATCTAACCAAACACAATCTTGGGCAATATTTATTCCATGTGAAACTCAAAGAAACCACTGGACTTTTTTTTTCTTTCTGAAAAGGCCAAACTTTGGAGACACAAACACAAAAGTTTTCTCTGGTGAGATGAGAATTTGCAGCGCAGTTGCGCTCAAGTATGGCTTTCCACAGCACCTCCAGCTTGTTGGCTGCAGGAAGGATATTAAGGCTTTTTCCCAGAGTTGACAGAAGAATACAGGGAAGTGGGTTGACCCAGTGTTTTTGACCAAAACCAGAGCAGGAAGTGTGAGAGTGCCATGCTGCTATGCAGAGACTCACTGTTGTGAGGGGCGAGGTTCAGGCAGGCCTGACCAGCCAAGGATCAATTGTGACCTGTCGAGGTTTATGCCCGGTGTCATGATCTTTCAACAGAATCCGCTGTATCTTAAAAAAATCCAAACAAACGAAACATTATCTAAGTATATGATTTGTCCTGTCATGGGAGGGACAATGTCAGGAGTGAAAGGAGTCGTTGGGATGTGGGGTTATGAGTCTGTGTGCAGTTCCTTTCACTTTGCAGTTCTTCCCCAGAGAGCCTAATTGAGCAGCAGCCCTGCAGCAGGATGGATTTCAGCTAGAGTGCAATGCTCACCTGTAGATCATCAAGCCTTGTCAGACTGACGATTAGAGGAGCCTGTTGCCAGTCCTTCAGTGTGAGAGTGTTTACCCCCATATGGATGCATCAGCCTGAATTCCATTTGTCACTTCTTAGTGAAGCATCATCCACACAGCAAGATCCAGTATCTCCTTTTCACTCCCAAGTCCGGACATCTATATTGCACCTTTCCTCATTCTGAACTCTAGAATTCTATGTCTTGCCCTTCCTTGAAAGTCCCTTGTCCCAGAGTTCTACATCTTGCCTTTCTTTACATGTTCCTGAGACTCCTGTGATTGTTCCATTGTTCCCCATTGTTCTAGAGATCTATGCCTCGCCTTTCCTTGCAAGGTCCTGCAACTCCAGAACCAACCCAGACCCAGCACAGGCCCCCGTTTGTGTCATTGTAAATAAACGCCTTGACTCAGTAGTCTTACATTTGGTTCCGATACTTGCTAAATACCATGACTCCAGTAGTTGTAGACTGCCCCATTGCAGATAGTGGATACAGTGTTTTGCAGCGCTGCCTCATATCAAGAGAATCCTGACTGGGGTCTTCATGCTTTCCCCAGGCCAGAAACAAGCAGTGCTTAATTGAAGACTGAATTATTTATGTTGTGTCACTATACGTGCACTAGTTAGTGACTAGTGACTAGCTAAACTGCACCTCTCACCATGAAGCAGTGACTGACTCCAGCTCTCCTACATGTGTGTAGGATCAGCAGTACAGACAATTGAATATTGCAGAGTATTTCCAAACTCAGTCGTCTAACTGAAGTGTATGACTTGTGGACGAAAGCCAGACTGTCGCCAAAAGTTTGGCTAAGGTACTATAAAACCATTTTGTATATCAATTTCAACCTTCAAAGGATGAAATTAAAAGTGTTTAAGATAGTACTTAAACTATTTACTATCTAAAAACAAACAATTGTGAAAGCTTTCTTTTTTTCTTTTTAAATCTAGTTTCGGGAGTGTGTAGGGGAGGCCTTCGAGAGCTTTTGGGTGTCATTAATAAAAGGCTGCATCAGCTATTCTTTTGGCAGTTTCTGGAAACCTTTCATGAAGCAACAGAACTGTGCTGCAAGGCAAAAAGTCATTACTTTAAACTAAAACTTGACAAAGTTTATAAATTATTTGAAATCTTTAACGCAATGGAGTAATGATTTAATAAAAAATGGGCCACAGACTGTGCTATCTTCAGAGAGAACACATTAGGAAATTGAAATGCACTTGAAATGCAATTTCAGACATTGGTCTTACTTGAGATAAACCCTTCTTGACTTGGAGCTTGCAAAATTTCTTGGTTCAACCTTTTAATATTCCCTTACTTGGTCTGCAGATTTATGTTAATTGTTATAGGTTGTATGGTGCCTTACAGTTTAAGTGGTGTATTCAATGTACTCCTTTGGGAGTATGTATGTGTAATGTATATCATGAATATACATTTTATATTTAAGGATCCTATCTAAAATGATTTATGCTCTATCTATATACACACACTTACTTGCCACACCAGACACTCCCACATACTATACAGGTTTTTTTTTGGCTGGCTCTTTTAAAATCATTTGACTTTAAACTTCTATGCCCTTATCTTAACCTTCATTTCTAAGAAATGCTAACCATGATAGCTGTTTAAAATGCTCAATCACTAATGTTGGGCCTCCAGAAACAGTCTGTTCTCACAAGTAGCTGAACCAGACCACACACACACACAAAGTTTCCCACAGTAAAAAGCTCTGTACCACATGACCCAAACAGGACATCCTCCCTATATTTTACACTCTGAAGTTTCCCACCCTCCTCCACCTCCATAAACCGCTCGTTCCCATTTCTAACCTTGTCTTGAAGAATGACTGTCATGTGCTCATTCCTTCCACATAAACAGATTTAGAACTTTCACCCGCTGCAATTACTTATGAGAAAAAATACCATCTCGTAAAATACAACTATTTGTTTATCTGTAAGTAAAGGATTCAACACACTTAAGATCTGGGTACTCTATTTCTGAAGGAAACGCCCTTGTATCTTATTGTGTTAGACATCTTTGGTGAGTAATTCACTGACTTACCACTTCAATAGTTTCTTATTTTAGTTGGAACAAGATCTGCTAACAAAATAAAGTATACTTCAAACCTAAATTGTGACATTACAATGAAACGAGGTATAATCAAAACAGCAATAAAAATCTGCCCTGATAGTAACATAAACGACCATCCCATAAGTTTAACCACAGGTCGGCAACCCATGGCTCCGGAGGCACATGTGGCTCTTTCCCTTGACAAAAAAAAACACGAACATAAATAAAAGGTATTCATTTTTATTACATTAGTTTATTTTGTTGCGCAGTTATCTTGAAGTTTGAGTTAACATCTCATTTAAAAAGCTATTTTAATTTATAACTTGTCAACAAAAATATGTCACATCAACGTCAACAACCCTTGCCTTTACCTGCAGGTGGCTTTTGAAGTATGCAAACCTTGCAATAGCCTATTCATGAAAAAATCTCCGTTTCTGAAGAAAATAGTTTAATTCAGCGTGGACATATTAATTAATTCTTCACCGCCAATGACGCTGGCTTACCTGTGTGCTTGATATGTGCCAAGAAGATATCAAACAAATAATTTAATGGTTAAAGACCTTTTCAAAACAAGAACTTAGGATTTGCTGAAAAATACCCAACTGAAGGTTAGCGAAAGAGAGCAATTTCGGAACTGCTACGTAAAACTGAAGAGAGCAAACTATGTTTCAAGAAGTGTATCAGCTCTCCTAAGTCAAATCGCACTGCTAGTTTTGTGGCAGCTCTGGAGATTGCAAAGAGGGGGAAGCCGTTCACAGACGGACAATATACCAAAGAATAGTTCATATAAATATCAGAACATCTATTGTCCGACTTTAAAAACAAACTGGAAATTGTTCCGAAAATTAGAGCAATGCCTCTTTCCGCAAAGACCGTCAGGGACAGGATCATTAAAATGGCAGAAAACATCAGCAGAAAGCTAAGTGATTACATCAATTCAGCTCAAGCATTTTCAGTTGCCTGTGATGAGTCAATTGATGTAAAGTGACGTTGAGCAGACAGCACTATTTTGCAGCTATGTTAACTCTGATGGGCTGCAGGAAGAACTGATTGAACTCATACCGCTAAAGGGCCAAACACGGGGCAGGCCAATTGTGAGGCTGTGAGTTGTCTAGAAGCGAAAACAAATAAACACCACTCACCTGATGTCATTGTCTACTGATGGGGCACCTAGTATGAGAGGAGCACAGAAGGGCTTTGTGAATTTACTTCAAAAGTCACTGGATCAAGTGCTGATGACGTTTCAATGCATCCTCCATCTAGAAGCACTGTGCGCACAAATATTCCCCCCTGAATGTGTGGAAGTGATGAACCTCTTTATCAAGATAGTGAACAAAATAATTGCCAACGAGTTAAGCCACCGACAGTTTTGTTCATTTCTAGAAGAAGTCGACAACGAATATTCAGATCTTCTGCTGCACAACAAAGGCTCCTCCAAGGGAGAGAGGTACTGAAACGATTCACTACCTGTCTGGAGCATTTTTTAAAACCTTCTTGGAAAGCAAAGGCCTCAGCTATTCTGAACTGGAAGACCCCGATTGCCTGGGAAAGTTTTACTTCAATGTGGATATGACAAGTCACTTGAACACTTCTTCTTCTTCTTCTTTTCATTTCGGGTTTTCCCTTTTCAGGGGTCGCCACAGCGAATCAACCTCCTCCATCTAACCCTATTCTCTGTATCCTCCTCTCTCACACCAACTACCTTCATGTCTTCTCTCACTACGTCCATAAATCTTCTCTTTGGTCTTCCTCTAGACCTCCTACCTGGCATCCCATTCCAGGATCCGTCTACCAATATATTCCCTATCCCTCCTCTGTACATGACCGAAACATTTCAGTCTGGCTTCTCTGACCTTCTCTCCAAAACATCTAACATGAGCTGTCCCCCTGATGGACTCATTTCTGATCCTATCCATCCTCGTCACTCCTAAAGAGAACCTCAACATTTTCATTTCTGCGACCTCCAGCTCTGGCTCCTCTCTTTTGTTCATTGCTACTGTCTCCAAACCTGAACACACTGAATAAAAATCTCCAAGGAGAGGGAAGCACGGTCATGCAGATGCTGCAGGAGGTTTTGGTGTTTGAGCACAAGATGACAGTTTTCGCAAGAGATGCACAAACAGGTACGCTCTCTCAATTCCCCTCCCTAAGACAGTTCAAAGAAGCAGACTATAAATAAATTGTGATTATTTCCATTGTGCCATCATTTCAAGGCAAGCTCCATTTGGAGAAAGATTTTGTGATTTCAGAAAGGAGAAACCTACTCTCTCTTTCCCTGTCACACCGCTGGACATTGACTCATTCCTGCTGAACACAGCTGCATTCACAGGAGTAAATAAGCCTGATCTAGAAATTGAACTGGCCGACATAGCGGATAAACATTTGTGGGTAAATAAGTTCAAATCACTGACTCTGGATCTTGAAGAAGTCGCGCGTAAGAAGGCTTATCTCACTAAAGTGCACAAATGGAGTGATATGGAAAAACTCCCCCACCCCGACAAACTTGTTTTTGAAACATGGAGTGCCATTTCTGACACGAATTTTAACATGAAAAAGTAATGCATTTGGAGTCCTGTTCATCTTTGGCTCAACCTACTTATGCGAGCAAGTTTTCTCAAGCATAAACTTCATAAAGTCCAAACACCGCTCCTGCCTCACAGATGAAAGTCTACAGTCCTGTATGAAGATCAAAGATACATCTTACACCCCCGACATAGGGAAGATCTGCACTGAACCTAAGACACAGAAGTCGCATGAAACAGGTAGGAACAATAGCATTTAGTAAGCTATTATTTTTCCGGATTAGATATTTATTCCAGACTCCGAGTTAATGTAGGTTTTTTTGAATATTCAGGTGCTTAAGTTGATTGCTGGCTGGGCAAAAAACCTGAAGAGGACGAGAACAGTGACATGAACTTGTCAAAGACTATCCTAACTTTATGTTCTTTTTAAAGCTGATAAGCTGCAGCTAAATAGTTTATTTATATTAAAGTGGAATAGTTTATACTTTACTTTTACAAAATTATAGGAAGGACTTAAATAGGCCTACAGTTCACAGTTTGATTTTTTTTCAAAGTAGGCCTACAAATGCACATTGCCCTTCTGTCTTTGTATTCAGTGGTTGTAACAGGTAAAATAAAAAAAAAAAAGAAAAATCTTAAAAGCTCATAAGCTCTGTTATTTTTTGGCGGCTCCCGACTATTTTTTGGGGGGCAGAAGAGGGGGCAAAATGGATCTTTTGATAATTAAGGTTGCAGACCCCTCACTTAGATAATCTATTCATGACCACTTCCAGTATGATTGCAAAGTAAGCAGATGACTAAAGTTGACCTCTGAACCTGGGCATCTGTATCAATTTTCAAAGCAAGACATTGCATATCCATATTTACATTCCATATTTTCCATTCATAAAGAATTAGGCTTTGTAAAACTGATGGATGTTTCAGTTGGGAAAAAATGTCACTAATAATAATAACTAGTTTTATGCTTACTTTCCCCATTAGTATTTATTGACGAAAAAATTATAATGCAAGTGATAATTAGTAAAGATTAATACTTCTTGGACAAACAGTATTACAGGCCACCAAGTGTTGACATAATTATAAACTCCTTTTTCTTGGTTTCACCTTTCTGTATATGTCTTCCCCTCTTCCTCGTCTTCCCCTTTTCCTCCTGTTGCCTTTTCTCCAGTGATCCTTTTGCCCTGCTCTCCCTGACTCCCAAGCTGGGCAGCACTCCACACAGCTGCACATTGTCAAACACACTCTCAGTTACACACATATTGTGCTGAATATTCACTTCATATTGCAAGCTTTCAGTGACTCAAAACATGAGAAGTTACACGACTACTTCAAAGATTTCTACAACAATGTATTTCCTTTTATACATATCTACTTCCTTGAAAACTGAAAGCAGCGGCTACACTTCTTGAATCGAGAAGAAGCCCATGATCTCATCTTCAAAATACAGTATGTAAAATGAGATGCAATGAAAGATCAGATTAAATGTTAATGATATTCATTTGAAAACTGGGTCAGGTTGCAGCGGAAAGAACTTAAATAGCAGGGGAAGACATCATGGAAAAAATACCAAAGATAAAAAAACACTTGCTTCCTGTAAGTTTGAGGGAATTTAAGTAAGTCCTCTCTTGACAGATTTACAAATTGCCAGATGCATTTTCCGAGTGTGTGAAGGGACACTGGTTGGCAGTCAGACTTGAGCGTGGTATGATGCAATATTTAATACGTTTTCTCTGGATTATAGCATTTCATGCTGCCAGAGAGAGCACAGTTTAAACTCAAACAAGCTGTATGTCACAGTAGCACTGCACAATTTTCGATAGAGTGAAGCTTATTCCTACAACACACCGATACCGATTCCAGTACCAACACATACATTGAAACCACAGTATTAAAAATATTCAAAAATATTTACTTGCTACTTATATATATACATGTAGACATTTGGATTCACTACACATCATATATTAATCGTCTTTTTGTATTTTTTTCAATTGATTGCATTTGGCAATTCATTTCACTGGTGGAATAATGTGCACTAACATATATGAACACAAACCCACCCACCCAAAGATTTTTTTTTCAGGACTAGTGCTAACTTGGTGCTGAGCCACATGTGATAAATTACGATTCTTGAAATAACCCCAATGCTTTCACTGTATTGTGATTGATGTGCAATGCATTACGTAGCAGTGGCCATTGATGACTGGCAGAAAAACCAAAAGCTGTATTTTGCAGTTTGGTGTCATAAACTGCAAATGTCCTCACATCTAAATGAATTACTCCAGTTTGATCATCAGCAGATGCCCCAGAGTGCATCCTTACAGTTTTCCATCATCTCACCGCTGAGCTGTCATATTTTCATGCTGCGAGGGACGACAGGTTATTTATATGAATTTATCTATTAATTTTTATAACCTTCCCCTTTGAGATTATTGTATCTTGCAGTAAATGTATGCATATTTCTCTTTACTTCAATTAATTTCAAATTATTTCAGCAAAAGCTCTTGAATTCCTTAAAGAAGGAATTGAATTCCTTAAAGAAAATTCTATGAATTTCTTTCATTAAATTAAAATCATGAAAACAAACAACATTATATTCATGGAGACATGAAGGTTGTTGTCAGGAAATCTTAAGGTGTTTATAAGGATGTACAAGTCTTTTTATGTAGATACCCCAGTAGATCTCTGATGGAATTCTAGCCCCAAAACTCAGTTTCGCTTTTCCGGTGACGTCTTTGTACCTTGTTGCTTTCTGAGTGTTGCATCCTGCTGCGGAGAGTACAAAAGTGGAATCAAAAGAGTCTTTTTCTAAATGCAGAGTTCCCCGCCAACTTGTTCTTCCTGTTTACAAACATTCTTACAAAATCACTGGCATCGACGCACATGCGCAAACACACACATACACAGATGCTCGCATATCCCAAAATTACATATCACAGATACGCAGTGTAGCTCTGTGACAAAAAAAACCTTGTCCTTTCATGCTGTTAAATGCACACAACGGCATCTATCATAATATTTCCCTTCACATTGCTACCTGTGACCTTCCCACAATGCGCAGGCTAACCAAGTGAACTGCCTCTATAAGAGCAAGATTTCCTGTGCTATCATCATCTCCTCCTGGACAGGGCTTCATTTTTTTCTGTCCTATGAAAACAGACCGTGCTCAATGCAAAAACAAGGATCCGATTTATTGGTGGATGATTAATTTGTTGGTCATTCATTCACACTCCTAGAACTGGATTCACACCTACCCGTCAGGGATTTATTTGTAGGCAGGGACTTTAGATCACTGTCAGAGACATTATTTAGGGGATGACAAGGATCTGAATAAATCATTGTGAACCCTGAGAAGATGATCCCGTCACCCCATGTACGGCTGTGGCTTCGAGCAATCTATTTATTTTTTTAAGAAGTTTCGGCAGATTACCCAAGTTCTTGTTACGTGATAATGATGAATGATGGGTGAAAGGGCCGAGGTAGAATATACTCACTACTTTGGTCATCACTTGTGTATTTCTTTAAATTTGAATCTATCTTATGACAGCGAATTTCTGCATTTAGATTGCTTTTTTGCCACAGCTTGTGGAGCTGTAGAGCATGATTTATAATTCATATATATATATATATATATATATATATATATATATATATATATATATATATATATTTATATATATATATATATATATATATATATATATATATATATATATATATACAGACACATATATCAATATATATATATATATATATATATAGATTCA
>CAAKHD010004882.1:21394-32929 GCA_901007705.1 Fistularia tabacaria
AATATCTATTTTTATTTTTTTTTTTTGTCACAGTTTGTGGAGATATAGAGTATATATATATATATATATATATATATATATATATATATATATATATATATATATATATATATATATATATATTTATATATACAGACACATATATCAATATATATATATATATATATATATAGATTCACACAGATACACACAGACACATCAGTTTGTGCAAATATACAGTATAAATATATTTGTGTGTGTGTGTGTGTGTGTGTGTGTGTGTGTGTGTGTGTGTGTGTGTGTGTAATTCAAATGATGTTAAATCATTTTTTGCAATAAATATGAACAAGTACACCGCCGCTCAAAAGTTTGGGGTCACTTAGAAATGTCCTTATTTTTGAAAGAAAAGCACTGTTTTTTCAATGAAGATAACATTAAACTTATCAGAAATACACTATATATTGTTAAGTGTGGTAAATGACTGTTCAAGGTGAAAATGTCTGTTTTTTAATGCAACATCTGCATAGGTGTATCGAGGCCCATTTCCAGCAAGCATTACTCCTGTGTTCTAATGGTACATTGTTTTAGCTAATTGCGTTAGAAGGCTAATGGATGATAAGAAAACTCTTGTGCAATTATGGTAGCGCAACTGAAAACAGTTAAGCTGGTTAGAGACGCTATAAAACTGACCTTCCTTTGAGCTAGTTGAGTATCTGGAGCATCACATTTGTTTATTGAATTAAACTCTCAAAATGGCCAGAAAAAGAGAACTTCCATGTGAAACTCGACAGTCTACTCTTGTTCTTACAAATGATGGCTATTCCATGTGAGAAATTGCCAAGAAACTTCAGATTGCCTACAACGGTGTGTTCTACTCCCTTCAGAGAACAGCACAAACAGGCTCTAACCAGAGTAGAAAGAGAAGTTGGAGGGGCCGCTGCACAACTGAGCAAGAAGACAAGTATATTAGAGTCTCTAGTTTGAGAAATAGACACCTCACAGGTTCTCAACTGGCAGCTTCATTCAATAGTACGTGCAAAATGCCAGTGTCAACGTCTGCAGTGAAGAGGCGACTCCAAGATGCTAGCCTTTAGGGCCTTTTGGTGATGGTAAAGTGGAAGATTTGTACAAGGCAAAAGGGATTTCTAATTAGGAAGGCTGTCACTCCATTTTAAAACGCCATGCCATACCCAGTGGAGAGCGTTTGATTGGAGCCAATTTCATCCCATAACAGGACAATGACGCAAAGCACACCTACAAATTATGCAAGAACTATTTCGGGAAGAAGCAGACAGCTGGTATTCTAACTGTAATGGAATGGCCAGCGCAGTCACCAGATCTAAACCCCATTGAGCTGTTGTGGGAGCAGCTTGACCGTATTGTACACAAGAAGTGCCCATCAAGCCAATCCGACTAGTGGGAAGGGCTTCTGGAGGTATGGGATGAAATTTCTCCACATTACCTCAACAAATTAACAGCTAGAATGCCAAAGATCTGCAATGCTGAAATTGCTGCAAATGGAGCATTCTTTGACGAAAGCAAATTTTGAAGGAGAAAATTATCATTTCAAATGATAATCCTTATTTCTAACCTAGTCAATGTCTTGACTATATTTTCTATTCATTTTGCAACTCATTTGATAAATAAAATTGTGACTTTTCATGGAAAACACAAAATTGTCTGGGTGACCCCAAACTTTTGAACGGTAGTGTATGTCAAACACACAAACATTTACCTGAATATATATTTTTAGTGAGGCTACGGATCACTGCATGCAATGTTGTCCAGACATATATAATATTTACACAAAAAAAAATGAGCAGCTTGTGTTTGTAGCCAAGTGCAATATTGAAAAATGACACAGCTTTGATGTATAACCTCTTTGCTCTTCTAAGATGTATGTGATGTATGTGATCTTAGCGGAGCTTTAGGCTGCCGTCATGGTAAGAATATGTGGGAAATGTGTGTGTCAATATACAGTATGAGATAGGGGTTTGATAAATGGCGCGGCTGTTATTTTTTGCTCTCAATTATCTGTCACAAGAATAAATGGAAGAGACAAGAACCAACCCCATTTAAAACCCATCTACCAGATATGAATTAATATCTTAACTTAATAAGTTCTTCATAGCTTTACTTTAATTACTGTGTTTGTGAGACGGCACCCCCCGTGCCACCACCCGCCCTCCCCCCACATTTCACGTCCATCACATGGATAAAGCTTCCCAACCTTCCCTTCCAAACTTTCACACACTTTTAGGGCAGGAGGTTAGTAACACCTCTATTAACCACCCTGAAAGCACCATGGGGCCTCATGCATATTTTATATCATATTTGCCCGAAATTTCTGCAACATCAGCTTTGTGTTTCAGAGCTTCCATGTGACACGCATAATTCTCCTTCCATGAGAAATCCAAAAGGTTACCTAGATGATGCTTCTTTAATGCAGTTGAATACAGTCAGTTATTTGTCATGATGGTTTATTGCTCAGAGCTGACGAGATGTCAGCCTTCTTTATGAGACTGTCCATTTTGTTCCACTGATGGCCTTAAAACTTGAGTGATGTTTGTATTTATAAATATCTAATTAATGCCTGTCACATTTTTTTGGACACTGTCAACACAGACAATGAAATCATCTTAGTATGATGTTTAATCATAGTATAGAGGTCATCAAAATAGGTAATGTGGGACATTGTGTAAAAACTTGGTATAGTGTGAAGCGGTGTTCTAAATCCTGTGTACTAACAACGGACATGGCACTTTTCCTTCTGGAACAACATCTGCAAAATTTTTTGAAATGCCATTAGAGAAGAAAAGCATTTGGTTGTGTTGCTCAGTGCCCTGCAGATTGCCAGCATGAACAAAATAGTGAATAAATCAGTTCCCCATAATAACTCTCTTTTGGATAATTCTACAAATACCAGAGGTAAGTAGTCAATATTTTACATCTACATGTTGAAAAAAATCACAATATAATTTCTAGGTAATCAAATCATAATGATGGTCATCTCCAAAGATGTATGGGTGATAGTTGTTGGCATTATGCCTGACCTCTTTACTTTTCATATGCACGACTTGATTGAAACTCATCTTTTTGAGTAGACTGATAGGCGCATAGTCGTGGCCTTGGCACCCCAACAACACTTAGGAACCAGGATGCCAAAGACCAGCTGCAACTGCAATCCCCGAATATTATCCACAGATGCAAAAATGTCTTGCCTCAGCTGCAAATTAAGACTTAAAATGAAATTGCACTGAGGATAGACATTATATCCATGGACTTTTTCTTCTGTTCTTCTGGTATGTTGTCTGTAAGAACATTTATGTTTTACCCCTGAGAATACCTGTGAGCTATGGTTGTACAGCATTCACAAAAAACACACGGCCCTTGTTCCAGGAGATAGTCCGTCTGAAATTATTTTTTATCTGGTCTGTTGGATCTTTAGATGATTGTGAGTTTCTCACCTATTGTAAGAAGTTACAGCTAATACTGGGATTAAACTTCCGTTTCCAAGTATATCATGGTACTCTTGCACATATATCTTTTTTCGCCCACAGCAAACCATGCAAGTTAATTTATAATATTACTGATCACGTTCAAGAGGAAGACCGAAGAGAAGATTTATGGACATAGTGAGAGAAGACATGAAGGTAGTTGGTGTGAGAGAGGACACAGAGAATAGGGTTTGATGGAGGAGGTTGATTCTTTGTGGCATCCCCTGAAAGGGAAAAGCCGAAAGGAAAAGAAAAAGAAGAAGACTGATCACGTTTTCAAAGATAATTCTTCAATGCATGACAGGCATCCTTTGATGTCTTGGAGACAAAGTCAGAGAGTTCGATTGAAATTGTTTGAACACATTGAGATGAGAAAGAGAGAGAATGTTGGTAGAAGGATGTTTACTTTGGAGCTGCAGGGCAGGAGGAAAAGAGGATGAACAAATGTGGATGTGGCGAAGGAGGACGTGCAATCAGTGGGTGTTACAGAGTAAGATGCAGAGGACAGGGCAAGATGGAAACAGATGATTCACTGTTGAAGCCAACAGAAGAAGAAGAAAAAGAAGACCGATAATAGTAATGGACCAAATTGAGTCTTGGGTATATGTTCTCCATTCAAACTGAATGTATTCGCTGAGAGTAGAAGATGCTGATCAGCAAATCAATCTACATTAAATGTTGGGAGACATGCTAAAAAGGTGGCGAAGAGAAGATTTTAAGTTTGTCATCTATTGTTCATTGATGGCTTGGAAAGCTGTAATGTGACAAGTATATAGACACCAGTGAAACCAACTGTTTTCAGGAAGAGAAGAAAACTTTATAGGGTAAGGTGTTAAAATACACTTTTGTGTTGTGTTTGATCCAGTGCCTCTCAGAATATGCTTTCAAGTATTAATTCAACACAAAAAGAGAAATACTCTTTTAAATTTCCTTTTACACCCCTAAAACAGCTGTACTGGACTGACGAATGTGTGTAATCTCTGTGCAATAATTCAGCATTGGCTAAACCCATTGACAGCAGCCGTGAGCGATTGTCAACAGTGACGATATTTCATGCCCTTGCGAAGCCTTTCACATCATGAAAGCCCTCGGCCACCACTGACATAAAATTGAGCATGAAATCCTTCATCATGTTGAGAACAGGAAGTGAGTGGAATAATACAGCTGAGGGCAGACAATATACTGCAGGACAAACAAAGCTTCTGCTAGTGATATTTGAAGCTATGACGCAGATCCTCTGAGGGTCACGTGCCCCGTTGTTCATCCTAGTTTTAATGCATATCACATTAGGCTTAGTGTCAGCTTACGAAGTACATTTGTTTTACTGGACTATTCTCTGTAATTCATTTGTAAGCACATTTTCCTTCCAAATATTCAAGGTAAAAGTGTTCTACATCCTATCCTATTGTTGTAGCTTAAAATAACCACAAAGGGATATTTGTTATCTTTTCTTGCTCAAGATTGATCATATTTTCCAACACACGTACACACACACACGCACACACAAACACACACACACAAGTATAACCACTCACACACGCACACACAAGTATAACCACACACACACACACACACAAGTATAACCACACACACACACACACACACACACACACACACACACACACACACGCACATACACATGATATGTATCGTACGAATTAGATATAGATCCACTTCTCTTTTGGACAACTCTATTGGCAGCCCTAAATTTTACAAGCACTTTTATCCTCACTGACTGTTTAACCCCCTTTGGTCCTGTTCTTTACCCTCTCAAGTAATTGGTAAACAAAACTTAGTGGTTCTTAACTGAGAGCTTACACAGTGAAGCAGATGGACTGCACATTCTGTGACACTACAATAATGCCAGCAAAACCCCGCCTGGTCAAAGTTGCCAAAATAAAATGTTGTGCGCTGCTCTCATTACCTCTAATCTCCAGCTGTGCATCGGCCACATTCCATCAGCACAACAAGTGCAAGAATTTACTACAACATGAAAAGGGATTTAGTGGACACTCACTGTCCTAAATCGGACCCTAGATTCCCATTTATCAGGACACGTCCATGCCTTGCTCGGTCACTTTTTACGGCACTGTTCCTTTGGAAGGATGTTTGGCTTTATCTAATGTTTGGGCTAAAGGTCCTGTGGAGATTTGTTGTGTATACACACAGATAATGCTGTTTGGTTTGACCGCTGGCCTGCATCCTGTCTCTGAATGAATAAGCAACAAGAACACAATGGACCCTCATGGATCTTGTTCATAGGGTCCTGAACTGTGGAACTGGGCTTAAACTCTCATGAATTGTGCGCTGTTGTGGCTACGATGTGCACTTGTTTCAGCTAACAATGTCTTTAGAAGAAACGTTTCTGGCGCTTTTCATAAAACAAAAGTTCTAATAATACAATAACAAGATTAATTCAGCGCATACAATAGTGTTGCCTTTAAATGATAAATAAAGCAAAGAAACTGAACAGACGGCAGATTGGACTCAGAAGTTTCAAACAAGAGAAGGAGACCACATCTAGAGCTGAAATAATCATTTTTTTCTCCATAGACACAATAATTCTAAAATTCAACAATCCATTTGGTCTCTGACCACAGTCCCTGCACTAACTTTACATTACCATCACATCTTGTGTCAGAAAGGCATATGCGGCGACAATAATCTTGATATAATTTACTTTCTTAATCTTCTTAGCAGTCTGCATATAAATCTCAGAAAATTAGTTGGAATATAATTGAAACTGGGTAACAAAAGGACAACATGTTCTCAATGGGAAATGATAAGGCCATGTGATGAGAATGAATTTGCACAGTTTGCGTTATTTTGTGAAGTGGCACTGACTTTTTATCATTTTATTCACTATTTTCATTGTATCATTTTCAGTTAAATCAATTTGTTACTGCAAATCTACTGTATAATGGTGCTTTATAGAGTACCTCCAATCCTGTCGGTGGAAACGATTGATTTCAGAATCATGCACTGATTGTCTCGCGCTTTTCCCTCAGTGAAAAAACTATGTGTCTGTCCCGCAGAATGTTTGAGTTAATGTTAGTCCCCGGACTGTAACGTCTACTGTGTGTCAGGAGTATATCACAGCTATAAAATGAGGCCAAAATACACAACAATCAGCCACAGATACAGAGTGAAAGACTCTGGAGTTTCTTGAGCAGCCATTAATGATCTGTGTAGCCCCCTGAGCCTTTACTCCACATTATTCACACAGAGAAATAAACACAGCATCCGGACATCCGGACCCAGAGCATGTTTTGGTTTACAGGATTCATCCGAGGGTCGATCCTTGTTGCTCAATTTTCCAAAATGTTTCGGCAGAGCTGACTATTATGCCCATGGGGCTAGATCAGTGGGAGTGTGCATCTTGTTAATCTCATGATTCCAAACATCATTGTTAAAATCTTCACTTGTGGGGATTATTCTGCTATGAGAGGGAGATTTACCAGAAGGAATCTGATTCAGTGTGATTTTGCAATATATATATGGTTTTAGAGGGCCGTAGAGCTTTTGATTAAGTAGTGCATAAATACCTCTGGAAAAAAGGGCGCCAAAAAATGAGACACTTAGATACTCTGTTTTATTTCTGTAGAGTTTCAACTGAGTCAATTTCTTGAATTAATCTAAAATCTATTGCCTTCAAGGCTGGGAAGAATGTATGTCTGAGCATTGCCACATTTCTGATGACCTTTTATATATGTTCACCATCACAGTGGTTTGGTTACAAAGTGAAAAGCTGCATCTTCTTCTTTTCCTTTCGGCTTTTCCCTTTCAGGGGTCGCCACAGCAAATCAACCTCCTCCATCTATTCTAACCCTATTCTCTGTATCCTCCTCTCTCACACCATCTACCTTCATATCTTCTCTCACTATGTCCATAAATCTTCTCTTGTGTCTTCCTCTAGACCTCCTGCCTGGCATCTCCAATTCCAGCATCCGTCTACCAATATATTCACTATCCCTCCTCTGTACATGGCTGAACCATCTCAGTCTGGCTTCTCTGACCTTCTCTCCAAAACATCTAACATGAGCTGTCCTCCTGATGGACTCATTTCTGATCCTATCCATCCTCGTCACACCCAAAGAGAACCTCAACATTTTCATTTCTGCTACCTCCAGCTCTGCCTCCTCTCTTTTGTTCTGTGCCACTGTCTCCAAACCATACAGCATTGCTGGTCTCACCACTGCTTTGCAAACCTTTCCTTTTATTCTAGATGAAATTCTTTTATCACAAAGAACCGCTGACACTTTTCTCCACCCATTCCAACCTGCTTGAACCCGTTTCTTAACTTCTTTTCCACACTCTCCATTGCTCTGGACTGTTGACCCTAAGTACCTGAAATCTTCCAACTTCTTGATCTCCACTCCCTGTAGCCTCACCGTTCCACCCGGGTTCCTCTCATTCACACACATATGTTCTGTCTTGCTGCGACTAAGCCTCAACCTGTTCCCTGTTCTAACTCCAGATCACAATATCATCTGCAAGCATCATTGTCCATGGAGATTCCTGTCTAACCTCATCTGTCAGCCTGCAAACAAGAAGGTGCTCAGAGCTGATCCCTGATGAAGTCCCACCCCCACCTTGAACTTCTCTGTTTCACCTACAGCACACTTCACCACTGTCTCACAACCAGCATACATGTCCTTGACCAGCCTAACATACTTCCCTGTTACTCCAGACTTCCTCATACAATACCAGAGTTCTGCTCGCTGTACCCTGTCGTATGCTTTTTCTTGGTCTACAAAAGTGCAATGCAGCTCCCTCTGGCCTTCTCTGTACTTCTCTATTAGCATTCTCAAAGCGAATACTGCATCTGTGGTACTCTTTCTGCTCACAAATACTGACTTCTGCTCTCAGTCTAGTTTCCACTACTCTTTCCCATAACTTCATTGTATGGCTCATCAACTTTATCCCTCTATAGTTACTGCAATTCTGCACATCCCCCTTATTCTTAAAAAGGTGCACCATCACACTTCTTCTCCACTCTTCAGGCATCTTTTCTGTCACTCACTCTTCTATCCTGTTGAATAACCTAGCCAGAAACTCTACCGCTGTCTCTCCTAGACATTTCTATACCTCCACAGGTATATCATCTGGGCCAACTGCCTTTCCATTCTTTATCCTCTTGAATGCCCTTCTCACTTCACTTTTACTAATCTCTGCTACTTTGTGGTCTATAATAGTCACCTCTTCTTCCCTTCACTCTCTTTCATTTTCCTCATTCATCAACTCTTCAAAGTACTCTTTCCATCTTCCCATCACTCTTCTAGCATCTGTCAATACATTTCCCTCTCTATCCTTAATCAGCTGGACCTACTGTACATCCTTTCCATATCTATCTCTCTGTTTTGCCAACCTGTATAAATCATTCCCTCCCTCCTTGCTGTCCAACCGAGCGTACAAGTCACGTACGCCCTTTGTTTTGCCTTTGCTACCTCTATCTTTACCTTACGCTGTATCACCCTGTACTCCTGTCTGTTTTCTTCAGTCACCTCAGTGCTCCACTTCTTCTTTGCTAACCGTTTTCTCTGGATACATGCTTGCACTTTCTCATTCCACCACCAGGTCTCCTTATCTACTTTCCTTCCAGACGACACACCAAGTACTCTCCTACCTGTCTCCATGATCACATTAGCTGTAGTTGTCCAGTCATCTGGAAGCTCTCCCTGACCACCAAGAGCCTTTTCTCATCTCCTCCCTGAAAACCATACAGCACTCCTCCCCTTTCAGCTTCCACCATTTTGTTTTCTGCTCTACCTTTGTCCTCTTCATCTTCCTTGTCACTAGAGTCATCCTACAAACCACCATCCTATGCTGTCTGGCTACACTCACCTACTACTACTTTGCAGTCACTGATCTCTTTCAGATGACCTCGTCTATACAAGATGTAGTCTATCTGCGTGCTCCTACCTCCGCTCTTATAGGTTCCCCTATGTTCCTGTCTTTTCTGAAAAAAAGTATTCACAACAGCTATTTCCATCCTTTTTGCAAAGTCTACCACCATTTGTCCCTCTGTGTTCCTATCCTGGATACCAAACCTGCCCATCACTTCTTCATCACCTCTATTGCCTGCCCCAACATGTCCATTGAAGTCTGCCCCAGTTCCCACCCTCTCATTTCTGGGGATGTTCCGCATCAGTTCATCTAACTCATTCCAGAACTTCTCCTTCTCCTCTACCTCACATCCTACCTGTGGGGCATAGCCAGTAACAACATTGAGCATCACACCTTCAATTTCTAAGTCACAACTGCAATGTTGACAACCACCAGGACACAATCTTTACCTTTGTATTTTGTAAACTTAATGTACTTTCATTCTGAAATATACATATTGACCCATGACAGGCAATAAAACATTCTGATAGAACTTGACATATTTCCATCAAGTTATAGTCACAGAATTGTTCACTACGCTGTTATCATGTTTGAACCTCATGAGTATTAGGTTGTAAGTACGAGCGTAGAGACGCTGACATTGCTCCTTGTAGACCTGCGATAGAAAAGGACAACAGAAAAGGACATAGTATGAGTAAAACCACAAGGGAGTTCCTCTGACAAGCTGCCTTGGTGTGTAGAGACAATGAAAGAACTGTTGAAGGACAACATAAAGGGTAACCTGCTGAAGGTGACCAGGTGACTCATCCAGGACACAAGCAGAAGAAAATCTTGTGGAAAACTCAAGAGAGCTGGAAACACTAAAACTGCGATATTTTTGAAAGATGGAACCATACAAAGTCAATTTGATGGAAAAGATTATAGATAATGGAGAAGGTAGAAGGTTGATGATTGATAACTGATTACTTTTCTGGACTGGGGAAGAAGATGCTTGGACCAAGGCTGACATATCGGCTTTCCTTGAGAATACTACTGAACAGAGAACGTAGTTGAAATTCAAATTAAAATCCTGTGAAAGTGTGTGTGTATGTACAAATGAGACTTTGCTAAATGTTAACACCAATGTTAACACCAGCTGTTAACTGGTGTGAGTCCAGTCCGTGGTCAACTATTGTGCTTTTTGCTGAGATTTTAAAAAATCAATAGAAGTCACATGGATCAACTAGTTGCTCAATTTTTCACAAATCAATTCTAAGTGCCCCCCTCCCTGAGCTGCCACCTTATCGTGGTGGAGGGGTTTGCGTGTCCCGATGTTCCTGGGAGCTCTGTTGTTGGGAGCTTCACGCCCCCAGAAGGGTCACACAAGGCAAACAGGTCCCAGGTGAGGGGCCAGACAAAGCATGGCTCAGAAGACTTCCATGATGAGGGACAACTTGGGACCTAGTTTTCCCCAGCCCGGATGCGGGTCACAGGGCCCCCCCCCTGGAGCCAGGCCCGGGGGTGGGGTTTGATGGCGAGCGCCTGGTGGCCCGGCTTGCACCCATGGGGCTCGGCCGGGCACAGCCCGAAAGGACGACATGGGTCCCCCTTCCCCTGTGCTCACCATCTACAGGAAGGGCCAAGGGAGTCAGGTGCAGTGTGAGTTGGGCGGTGGCCGGAGGGGGGGACCTTGGCGGTCTGACCCTCGGCTGCAGAAGCTTGCAAAGAGCCCAAGCTGGTGCGCGAGGTTGAGAGATTCCGACTAGATATTGTTGGACTCACCTCGACGCACTGTGTAGGGTCTGGAACCAGGCCTCTTGAGAGGGGCTGGACTCTTTGCTACTCTGGAGTTGCTCCCGGTGAGAGATGCATATTGATTGCCCCCGACTCGGCGCCTGCATGTTGGGGTTCAACCCGGTGGACGAGAGGGTAGCCTGTTGTTTGTGGCTATGGACCCAACAGCAGCTCAGTATTCTTGGAGTCCTTTGAGGGGCTGCTCGAGAGCGCTCCCTCTGGGGAATCCCCCGTTCTACTGGGAGACTTCAACGCTCATGTGGGCAACGACAATGCGACCTTGAAGGGTGTGATTGGGAGAACGGCCCCCCTGATCTGAATTTGAGTGGTGTTTTGTTATTGGACTTCTGTGCTCGTTACGGATTGTCCATAATGAACGCCATGTTCAGGCATAAAGGTGTCCATATGTGCACTTGGCACCAACGCACCTTAGGCTACA
>CAAKHD010004885.1:26343-77077 GCA_901007705.1 Fistularia tabacaria
GGTATACGTGTGTTTGTGTGTGTGTGTTTGTGTGTGTGTGTGTGTGTGTGTATGTGTTTGGGTATGTGTGTGTGTGTGTGTATGTGTGTGTGTGTGTGTCTTGTGTGTGTGTGTGTGTGTGTGTGTTGATGGGAGGGTTGATGGCTGTGGGGGTGTATGTGGTGGAGGGGAGGGGAGAAGGATATTGAAGGGAGCTGAATGGTTTCCCCTTCAATGACAGCTGGTGTCTTTTCATTCACATAGACAGCCTCTCCCCCTCCTCTCTCATATGGAGTTAATTTTTGTTGCAAAATCAAACACTATGGGCCAGCAATCAAATACTGATCATGGGGCAGACGACTGCAATCAAATGCAGGATTTATTGCTAGTAAAATAAATTTGTGATTAAAAATGCATCATTTTGAAGCAGAATCCAATTCATTTTTTTTTTCATTCGGAAAAACTTTGTGGACCAAGGTGTTTTGTGGTTGAAGTGTTGAAGTGAGTTTTATACGTGGGGTGAAGCATGTCCTTGTGAGTGACAACTTGGCTCAGGACAACAAATGTTTCAGATTTACAAAAACAAACGTTTTGGTCTTTCATTTCATTTCATTTGTAAATAGTTTATTTTGTAAGCAACGGAACATCTGTACGTGGTTTTAATATCAAATTCTCTTCTGGAGTATTGTAAACAAATTCGGTCTGATTACAAAATACAGGAAATAACCAGGTCTATACTTGAAACCATCTGTCTTTCCTGCCCCTTTTCAAACAGTATGTACTAAATGTGTTTCAAGGTTTCGCTCATTAAAATTAAAGCAATTACATAGATTAGGTACTTGCGTGATAATATTGATACTCACAGCTATTTCTCATGAAAGACTTTGCCTAAAATGTGGCCCATGGCAGGTGAAAAAATAAATCTGTACTAAACCTTTTCTGATATCAGTACGCACTCATGGGCATACATACAACCCTAAATGTATAATTTTACAAACAATCGATTCTTTCTTTTTTCATTTCAAATCATAATACATACAATTTATAATATACAATTTTTCCACTTTCTACTCATTATTTTTTCCCTACAACTTTGGTCAAAGACCGACTTACTTCAAATGCTTTAAAAAACACATGCAGTTATCATATTGCACCACAAGGTGATACTAAATGGCTAAAAATGTTCCTGTGGAAATCTTAAGCTCCTTTAGAACTGATCAAAATAAGGATTTTTTTTTTAATCCACTTTGGGCTATTGTTATTTTTGCATTTTTGGCACAGTTCTTTGGCATGAGTTTTCCCTCCAATCATCTCAAAGCTGTATTTACTTTTTATTTTCTCTCCCCTGGACAAAATAAAGTTATATTTATTTCACAGATTGGCACGGCATTAGTTGTAAATGTGAATAGAAAGAATAGTCAATAAGCATTTTAAGGGTACTGTTGAGTGCAGCTGATGTTTCAATTATGTCAACAGAAAAGTCATCAGTGTTTTTAACTATTATTTAGAAAGTCAACATTTGTGACAAATGGATATTATTGTCTTTTGAACAACTAAATTTGATGATGAGCAAAAATCTTGATGATTGAAGATTTCCAAATTTCTTCTCTTAAATGTCATTATTTGTTTCCTTGCTAGAATAAAACGATGTAAGTAAGAATGTAAGAAAGTAAGTAAGTAAAAATGTAAGCCGGTGACTCTATTATCTACTTTTTAAATTATTATTATTTTTAATTTGAATTTTCAGACTAGTATTGTTTATAATATGCAGACAGTTCAGGAATTGAAATTGAAATCCATAAATCAGATAAATTTCATTGAAATGGCTTATGTTACAAACAAAGAAAGTCTTGAAAAGACTGAATAAAACAACATGTTCAAAGTGGGTTGAAGGCAGGTCTAAAATTATTGAATACAGGGTAATATAATAAGTAATAGTATGATATACAAAATATAGTATTGAGTGATGAATCCACTTACTTCAGTCATTCTTTCAGCAGAAAAGAATAAACTCCATTCATCTTGCCAAAGGTTTGCTGGAAAGAGGCTCAACCCAGCTCAGTGTTACTTCAGTGCTAAAAATGCAGATCTTCAAATGGGGCTTGGTTTTTAGTGTTCGATCTGTAAGGTGCATTAGTTTCATAATTCCGGTCTTGTAAGATCTGTCTAAATCAATCTACTAAAAGTACATACTACATACAATATACAAATACCTTTATGTGTGTGTGTGTGTGTGTGTGTGTGTGCGTGTGTGTGTGTGTGTGTGTGTGAATGTTTGAAATACATCCACAGTCGGAGCAGCAACAACTAAAATATCAATTTATACTTATGTACATTTATATCTATTAAGGCTAAAAATACTAATACTACTGCTACTACTACAACTACTACTAATAATAATAATATCTTTTTTTCCTTTCGGCAGCAGGGGTCGCCACAGAAAATTCAACTTATTCCATCTAACCCTATTTTCTCTATCCTCTAATACCAACTAAGTTCATGTCCTCTTTTACTTAATCCATAAATCTTCTTGCAGCTCCAACCTCAGCATCCGTCTACCAATATATCCACTATCCCTCCTCTGTACATGACCAAACCATCTCAGTCTGGCCTCTCTGACCCTATCTCCATCACATCTAATTTGTGCATAATAACAATAATATAACGATAATAATAATAATTGTAATGAATTAATATTATTCTATTTCTGTTAAATAAGATTACTGCAACTTACTGCATACACTATACAGAAAAAATGTCATCTTCCTTTCATGTTTTAACATTGATGTTATCCCCAGTCTGACCACTCGGTGACAGCAGAAGCCCAGATTGACAAACGTATGGGTGCAGTACACGTCCTAAAATAAACAAGTCAGCTGTTATTTGACCACAAATATAGTGAGGCAGGTTTATTTTTACCGTCATGTCATGGTAATGTTAATTACCTTTCTTGCATATTATTTGCTCCTCTGCACCCCATCTCCTGTGCTGTGGTAAATCTGTATTCAAGACACAGCAGGAGTTTGAGAAATATTTGTTTTTGTGTACTTCAAGGTAAAAACCTTGCCTGTTGTCTTTGAACCCAAAAAATAAGACAGTGTTTGATCCTTCAAACTGTTTGCATGTGTGATTTTATCAGCATTTAAGCAGCATATTTGTGTTCATATAGCCAAACTCACTTCAACACATGAAATAAAAAATCTGTTTAAAAAAGCTACATGCAGCTACTTTTGACATATGTTGATCTGATATTTGATATGAGTTTTGGACAGAAAGAGGTTGAGATAGTAATGGACTGATATTCTTCCTGTCTGAGCAAATTCAAGCAAAGGAGTTGATCCAAAGTAGGGTCTCCTGAAATGGATCACCAGTTATTATTTTTTATGTTTTCCAGGATAAAGATAAGATCTTAACACTTATCTAGTTTTGTAGCTTTAATGTGTTGAATTGGTGCTCTTCGGCAACAGGCTTTCCAAGAATTATGCCAGTGGAAACTTTTGTTTCTTTGTAAGATGTTTGATATTACTCAAGCAAGTAGATTAATTTGGTTACTCTGGTCACATTTTCATACAGAATTAATATTAACTCTAAGGTTATAAGATAACATTAAACCTGAGAAATACCAAAGGCAGTTATTTGAAATGCCAGTATTCTTAATCTAGTCATACTTCCATTTGGATGTCGGATATCGGTCTTACCTACTTTCAATACAATATGGTAAACTGGATGCCTGCTGGGATGCACATAGATTAAATGGTTGCATCAATCCATCCATTCATCCATCCATCTTCCAAAGTCTGGACGCTGCGGCGTATGTATGTACCCAGGCTTCCCTCTCAGGCCACTTCATCCAGGTTTTCCAGGGGAATCTTGAGGCATTCCCAGGCCAGCCAAGAGTGTTGTCCTGGTTCTTCCTTCCGGTGTGACGTGCCTGGAGCACCACACAAGGGAGGTTTCTGGCAGGCATCCTAACCAGATACCTGAGCTGCTTTATTGACTGATTTTTTACATTTTCTTTATCAAAATTTAATCTTGATCTGTGATGTTTTGAAACTAGCCAACAATAACACCTCTGGATTAATCTATCAGGTCAGTGTGTCTTTTAAAATTTCTCTAAATTCATCTATTACACAATTGTGAATATAAAAAAAAATAAAATAAAGAAATGCCATGATCTTCTTCCACACAGTCTTTTTATTTGTAAATAATAAAAATGAACTCTTGAATATAAAACATACACATCAGTAGAGCCACATCTGTTATACAAACAAGAACTGTTGCAGTGAATACCTCCTCTTTCGTCTTGGGTCGTGGTTTGGGAGTGGGGAGCCATGGGCTGTAAACAATCAGTATTCCCGGAGTAATACTGACAAAGGAAAGGGCAGCCGGCCAAACTGCCAGGGTTTCAACAGAAACATCTTCAAAATATGTCTGCAAAACCAGATGTCTCATTGGCTTTAGAAGTCCAGTCTAAACCAATAGTAATAAACGGGGGGGAAGGGGGTTACGAAAAAGAAATTAATGTTCAATTGTTTCTGCATTTTATTTTTAGAGGGAAAAAAATAAAGGCTTACTATTGCCCCCTTGTGGCCCGGCGCCGCTCAACGGCTCAAGCACATTGACAGGACGCAGATTCTCCTCAACAAGACCAGGAATGTTTGTGTGTCAGCAATGTTTTCATTTGTTCGTAACTTAAATTCAAGCCGATCGTCCTGAAAGTGTGCATGTGTGTGTGACAGGTGTACAATCAAATACACTCTTTTTATATTCATATATCTATATCTTTATATTTTCTGTCAAACTCATAATGTTACTTCATATACATTAAGCTGTTATGCGCATATTCTCTATCTCTCTGTGTCTCTGCCCCGTGGGGTCAAACTCCTCTTTAGACACCTACGTCCTTAGTAGTGCTGGGGGGCTCAAGGGTCCTCAGCACTACAGAACAGCACTGTTGTTCAAAGGGTCCTAAGAAAAAATAACAAACAAAAAAAGACTATTTTTTCTTCTTTTTTCTTTTTTTTCTTGTGGAGACTTCCTAATATGGATATTTAAACCCAGAGTGGTAGGCGTGGCCTCGCCGGTGCTGATCCTCCCCCGCGTGTCCGCTCATGTTCGGGGGTCGGGGGATGGCTTGGCTTTTTCTCGGTTTTGTATTCATATTCAGTACGAGCAAACTGTACAAGAACATGCAACATACAAGCTGGCCTAAAAGTATGTGGAACTAACACACACAGTCTAGTCTTTTTTTCTGGTTTTTGTGTTTGTTTGTTTTTTGAGAATTGTTTGATCGTTTTAGTCTCATCTTTTACAAAAAAACAAAACAAAAAAAAAAGTAGAGAACAGAACAGAAACTAAACAAATGGAACAAAAGAAACGTGCATGCAGCTTGCGGTCAGGGCAGGGCATCCCCGAGTCATGCTGCTCCCGTCTTCAGGGGGAGTTTGAGGGGTAAGGGAGATGGTGGGGCGTCGGGCAAATGCGACCAGACATTGGCATGGCATCGCCCGAAAACCAAACATACACATACGCAGAGGGAGTTTGCACCATTTGGTACCTTTCTGAACTCTAGGCAAAACATAGACAGAAAAAAAGAACTCAAATGAAAACTAAAAAGCAAATACCAAATTTGGCCTCTATTTTCTTTCCTCTTTCTTAAGACAGACCATTTTCACCTCTGACTCAAGCTATTCTTGTGCTTGCTTTCATGTCACTTTTACAAGGCTGAGAAAATGCACGTTTGTCAGTCCAACATTGCTTTCTTTTTAGAGGCTACGTGCCGAACTGCAGCCCCTTGTGTAAGTTTACATCATTACCAGGGTAACGCTCATAGAGACAATAGCCGACCTAGGGCCACCCGCTAACTCCTACACAGCGTTCACACCACTCATCCCTGTGGCCTCGTAATTAGGTCTCTGATTGGCTGGAAGGCTTCTGGCTAGATTATTGTGATCCTTTCCGATTTGGGGGGAGGGGACCTGGTTGGGGGGGGGGGTGAATTAGAAAAGAAATAAGGAAATGATGAACATGGACAGAGACCTGCATCTCAGAAGAAAAGCAAAACAGCTTTAAAAAAAAGTAGATCAAGGAGGAAGAAGAGGGAAGGTGTGAGACATGATTGTCAGACTCCAGCTAAGCTTTGATTGGCTAGTTCTGTCTCTCCCTCTCTCTTATTCTCTCTCTCTCTCATTCCCTGTCTCTCCATCTGGCTTTTTTATTGGTTGGCCGAGACCCTCTTGCTGTTGTTCTCGGGGTTGTATATGCCCTCTGCTCAGTTGTGGTCCAATATCTGTGGTCCATCATTTTAAGGGACGTTGAGGGGGGAGGGTTTGCGGTCTTCATCCGGGTACTAGGACCGGATGCCTGGCGGTGGTCCTGAGCTGTCCAATGATGTCTGAGACGCCAGTCTCGTGAGAGGAGCTAGAGTAGGGTCCACCAATGAGGATGGCGGAAACAGTTTGTACCAGCCAATCACCGTGCTTGAGAGGTTCAGCTCCTCCAGTAAGATCTGTGCTACACCCATAAAACATTTGTGGTCCAGTCGTCCATAGTCGCCCCACACTATCACCTGTGGGGTAAAAGAACACACATTGGCTTCTTTGTTTAAAACAAATGACCGTGAAGGATTGTGGGTACATTAAGTGATAGCCAATCACTATCCAGGTCCAATTGAGCAAATACCTTGGTCATGAGCCAATGTGACCATCTCTGAGTACTTTGTAATTTTTTCTAAAATACAAGTCTAAATGTTCTGTTATCCTCCTCATATTTGCTCTTTGCTTTTAGTTTTACCTGGCTCTGCCATTGCAATCCATACATTGGTCCTGGCTGGTGTTCCAATGGGGAATGCCCCCTCAAGTCAGATTTCTGACTTGGAAAGCCAGAGCAAACTCAACGGCCCCAACATGCCTGAAAGTTTTCTGATCGATCTCACTTGTTTTGATATGGTCAGGCATGCCTATTCATTCATTTATTCATAACCTATACCACTTCTGCTGTAATCAGGGTTGTAGGGGAATTGAGCATAGCCAAGCAATCTTTGGGCAAGAGGGAGGGTTCACCAAGGACCAGTCGGCAGTTGATGACAGGGCTACACACAGAGACAAACAACCACTCTCTCATTCATATGTCTGGGCATTTGAGGATCTCTAATGAGCCCATCCTGGGGCATGAACCCAGAGGAATCCCACATAAACGTGGGGAGAACAAGCAACACACATTCCACTGTTGGAGTTAAGGACCTTCTTGCTATGAGGTGGAGGGGTGAAGCACTGTGCAACCATGCCGCCGTAAGGATATGCCTATTTCTTCAATTTAATTAATTGAATATTGAAAACCTTTGGAAAGTAGAAAATCACCAGCTGACCATCTTAGTAGCATCAAACATTTTCATGTTTGAGAAGAAAAGTACAAAAACTCACTTTACTTTTTGTGCACATCATTTCATTCATGTGCAGAGAATTCATTATTGCATTTAAAATGACAAATATAAGATGTTCCAAACATTTGGACATTTCAAAAGAGTTTTCATTCAGGGAATTTTCATTCAGTTTTCATTCAGGGAATAACAGTGTACTTTGATTTTCATCCTATTTAGAACATCAATTTTTCTCATTGAATTATTTTTTTATTGTACTTGTTATGTATATCTGTAATGTTGTAGTTAGTTTAACTGAATCTTGTATGTAATAATAAACATAGCGTTATATTATATTTGAGTCAATGTACTCTGAAGTGAATATGAGATTAACTTACTGTTCATTGAATAAAACAAAATTAACAAAAAAGATGCCTGTTTCCTTCTCATTAGTAGGTGTGTTAAATTATATTTTTGTCATAATTATCAATCTCAGACCATTCTTATATTATTGAGATACACAGTGTTGCATCAATCATACATGAAACTGAACCCCAAACCTAACTTAATATTATGATTTTAATTTGAGTACCAACTACTTGTTTGTCAGTTACGCATTAAGGATATGTGGTTTACCTGAAGCACCTTGCCCTGGGGACTCTCTTCAAAGAGCAGATGCTGCTGGTAGAGGGGTTCCAGGGTCTTTCGTGCAATCTTAGTTTTCTTTTTGGCTTTGCAAGTCCCATTATCCAGCAGGTACACCTTAACATATGGAGCTGTGGGACAGAGAAGAAGGAAGTAGCGGAAGTACTGAGTAGTAAAAGACACGTAAGGAATTCATTTCCAGGAAATCCGAAGGCAAAAAGTCCCAGTGATGGAAGCAGGACACCTGATTGGTCAGCCATGTTGCACCTCTTTTCTTACACTGTACCTAATCACAAACACTTTCAACAAACAGGGGGTCCTTGAGTTACATCGGAGATTCGTTCCAGACCTACGGAAGTTGATATTTGATGCAAGTCGGAACAGCTATAACCATTATGTCACTTCCCTAACGTAAAATACCCTAAAGTCATCTGTATATATAAAGAAAAAGAACTGGGCCATAGGACATAATTAGAAAACAGCAAAATGAAACTGTTTTAAAAAAAAATAACATAAAGGTGAGGGAGCTGATGTGAACAAAGCAAAAAACGTATGCTGGGACCCAAGCTGCACTACCTCTCCCAATTAAATGCTGCTGACGGTGTTGAAATGCATCAAGTCGAGGATGGCATAGGTCGAGGACCACCTGTATTTCCAATTTTTACAGAGTCGAAGGGCTCTACCCAAAGTATCATGGCTATGCTAAAAATCTGTGGAGAGGCTCTGATACTGACCAATTTGCTGGAGTTTGTACTGATTTAAAAAAACTTTGATGCCACTTGGATAAAAATGCAACTGAAGTGAAGATCTAAAATACAATGTAAAATAAAAGTTTTTTTTAATTATTTTTTGTTCATATTTGTTTAATAAATAAGCTCAAAAGAGTCAAGACATGATGACAAAAAGTCAAAAAATAATTGAGAATCATGTCCTGCCATCTTAAGGGGAACCAGCATTGTGAGATAGATAAAGCACCAATACTTTTACCCAAGTATGTTTTTTTTTAACAATTCTGACCCCACCCTTCACAGAGAACAGGAATGCATGCTTGTTACCTGGGAGGGATTTGGAGCCAGGTTTTGGGGTAAGGCCTCGTGCCCTGATCACCTCCACCTCCAGCTGGCCTTTCTTATCCATCAATCCAATCTGAACATCACCTGTATGTGCAGAAAAATGTGGTTTGTCCATAACAGTAGTATCTGCCTAAAGAAGTAGGTATTCATCTGGTGGCATAATTATGATGAATAGTGAAAGTATGCTATTGCTCATTTGTTTTGAAAATGAAGATTCACAGAATTTTTAATTAACTAGTGGGCCACTCACCCATGGCTGGCGTTGCCAGAGTTTGCCTGCCCACCAGCTGGCCCGGGCCTAAACCGTCCAGGAAGTCACTGAACTGACTGTCAGCACCAAGCCTCATCCCTGAGAAGATCAGACTGACACACACACAAACATGTTAAAATCATGGGCATTCTGCAAACATGTTGAATGTGACAAAAAATATGACACATAATATTTGTAAATACATCTCCCATCTTGGCAAGCAAATTAGAAAATTATATTTGTAATCTTCATCAATTAAACAAAAAAAACACAAAGCTAAAAGGAAACTAAATTAAAAACCAAACTACTTCCCAATTAAAAGTGCTGTAATAAATTATTAATTGTGCTTCAAATTCTATGTAAATCAAAGTAATAAAAATTGAAAGAAAGGAGAGAACAAGAAATAATTCAAGTTGAGTTGACAAAGTTACCTGCTCTATCAAGCATCAACTGCAACCGAATCTGTATTGTGTTTAAAAGATTGCTCGCATTTATGTTTTTCACCATTATCGGTACAATATAGAATATACGTATTTCTGAAGACAAATGATCAAGTCATTCATTGAAAGGAATGCAACTGTTTATTACCTGTCACTTTTGAACATTTCCTTTATTGTGTCCTGTTCTGATTGTGGAATTGTTTTGCCTGTTTCATAGTGTTGATTATCTGTAGCTCCATGTTGTATTGTTGTCTTGTTCATGACATGTCTCTCTTGAAATTATGACCATATGTCTCGATGGGATAACGTATATGAATAAAGATTGAATATTTAAAAACTAAACAAATTTAAAAATGATAACATCTGTTAAATCCACCATCCAGGGATACATACTTCCCCTCAGAGCTGTAGCTGTTCATGCTCCCATCAGTGGACTCTCTGCTGGCTTGTCGATTCATGGCTGAACCTCCTCGAGGGTACTCCACAGCCATGCCGGTCTCCTGGCTCCTCTGGATGCTGCTGCTGCCTGCCTTTCCAATCTTCTTCCCGGTCGATGCCTCTGTGGCACACATAGGAAGTTGTGGTTAGCTATTGTTGTGAGTCCTATCAACAAGGGTCTGCATCAGTTATCAGGCGTCTCATGTCAAAGAAATCCACAATTTACTCTTTAGAATTCAATTTGACCTGTGTTGTGCGCAATAGAAAAAGATGTCTATGGAAGTTTTTTGTATTTTTTTTTTCTGAAAAATAATCCATGTTGATTTTTGACAAGCCTGATAATAATGAAGATTTTCACCACACAGGCCATCCCATGCATTTCAAAGTGATCTCATCCTAAAGTCAACACAAGGTGTGAGATTTATAATAGACTCTAAAACATGTAGCATTATCTAAACATGCTATCTGAGGTGATGAAGTCATCGCAGTGAGTTGTGATCAACAGGATCTTAAAGGTGATGCTGGAAGGTGTGGAGAAATCATGCAGCGTACATCCAACCTAAAGTTCAGCTCTTTCTATAAAAGTCTTCACAAGCTTTAGAGCCCACACATCTTCAGATAAGAAGCCAGATTGGATATTAATAAATGTAAAATATGAAATCGAACAGCGGGGAAAAACTTTTGCTGACTCAACCTGGCTTCTTCCAGAACTGAACCATATGATGGTGACAGAAGAGGGTGGAGTAAGGAACCATGTTGGAGACAGAGGTCAGGAAGGCCTGGAAATACAAGTTCTTTGATCTAAATACTCCCTAAATCTCTTCCCCTAATTTTACTTGTGCTCCACTGTACTTCACTTGTACCTGTGTCTAAAGAAGTGTATTGTGAAATCCACAATGCACTTCCATTGTAAAATAAGTTATCCTCTTTGCATTTTCTGACACTGTACATCTCCCTGGCCATCTGTCTGTCTATTGCTTTACCTTTCTGTCTGTCCACCGCCTTACCCGCCGACTCTGAAATAACACACACAACAACAACACAACCAATAAACAACATCAAAAACAGCAGTACTGGATTACAAAATGTTAATATGTGATTGCTGACGCTTTGCTTCACAGGTGGTGGTTGCATGTGTGTGTATTAAAATGTTAAAGCTGTGTTTAATACGATATAATCAGAGGTGGACTATTTTAGTGAAACAGGCCGTTGAAAAAAATGGCTTCAGCATCTGGCGTAGGTCACCGGAGAACTAAAGTTTTGAATATGTAACGTTGTCAATATACTATCTAATCTTATTTAGCATTCACATTTAATAGTCTCAAAGTCAGCACGAGTTCATCCAAATTCTAAGTGATGATTACTCCTCAGGTCCAACTGGACAGTGTGCCAGCTGCACTGAAATAGAAGTGCAAAACCAGCGAAACAGGGAAAGTATCTGCTCTGTGTTCACTAAAGGGGATGCAGTTGGTGCGGTCATGTCATGCAACCTCAGTGAAATGTTGGTTGATCATTATATCTTTCTTTTAGTATGTCTTTACATGAAGATTTCTGTGATGTTCTCCCACCTGTCTGGCTGAGTTGCGAGGTACTCCGGCTGCGTCTGGAAGGCAGGATGGCGACAACACGTTGGCTGAGGCTTGCTCTGCGCTTTTTCATCCCGCTACCCAGGTTTCCAAGCGCAGTATCTGATTGGCTGCCGTCGGCGTGCTCCATGCCATAGATCTCACCACTCATGCTGGTGCTCTTCATCATGTGGCGGCCCGTCGCACGAATGGCCCGGCTGATCATAATGTTTTATCATAGACATTACATATGGTCAAAGACAAGAAAACAAGTTATTGTGTGTGTGTGCGCGCATATGTGTGCGTGTGTGTGTGTGAGTGTGTGAGTGTGTGTGTGTGTGTGTGTGTCTGTGTGTGTGTGTGTGTGTGTGTGTGTGTGTGTGTGTGTGTGTGTGTGTGTGAGTGTAAGTTTACTTGAAGCGTCCCCGCGGTCTCTCTGACTGGATGGACATGTAGCTGGTGCTACTGATGCGAGAGGCACTGCTGGTTCGAGAGATGGCTGACACATCGCTGACATCACTGTCTGAGGACTTATGGGAAACGTTCTCACTGCTTGTCCTCTGATCTTTATAGAGCTGTGGTGAACGAGCATCACATATATGTGATGTCACATTGTTTGTCACAAAAAAATGCAATGAGGATGCAATGTTATCTCATTTAAAATGATCTGAGAGGATATGGTGAACTGTGACCTAATGAGATTTTCAGTGCCTCTTAGTGCATTGCTTTGTTTTTTTTATCTGATCTATTCAGAATCACAAGGTTAATGTATGCCTTAAAAAAGAAAGTTGAACTGAAACACACCTCACGTTTATTCTTTAGCGCTCGGTCCAGGTCCTGTTGGCTAGACGTGTTGCCGCCTGACAGCCGGTGGGAATGAACCCTCATCTGTAGTTGGCGAACACGCTCCTCTGCTACCAGGGCTACACATACAGAAACACACGCACATACCAACACACACACACAAAGACATTCAAGCTTAGAATGGAAGAAATTCTTCTAACTCCTACTTACTCCTCTGCTACCAGGACTACACATACAGAAACACACACATACTGACACATGCACACACACAGACACTCAAGCTTAAAATGGAAGAAACTCTTCTAACTCCTACTGAAGTGGACACTGAAATGTACACTTATGTTGGTCATTACCAAATTCATATTTTATTTTTATATTTTATATCAAAGAAACAAGGTCTGTCATAGTTTCTTCTGAAAAATGTAGGGGCCTAGAAAAAGGAGCCCTTGCAGGGGGCGAACAATTTTTCCACCATCAAATTAACGAAACCCAAAGTGAATACAAGGTCCACTCAACTGGCAATAATAAAACAGTACGTAGAGCTAAAAAGTTCTAATAAGTCTTTAAAAGTCTCCGAGATAGGTTTTGAAATATGACATTTATTATTTTTTTAACAGCTGATCCATTGGTCTTCTGAGAAGGGAATTTGCTTTTTTGAAGGAATTCATAACCACCGGGGTCCTCATCAATCCAGCAGCTGTTTGAGGAGATTTCAATCACTGAAGTTACAGTGCTCTTTATTATTTTTAATCCAATTTCTGCTGCTTCTATGTTTCCAGGTAAAGTCCAACATAGCTTTTGGAGTGATATTTTGACACACCTGTGCTGTATTTATGATCTTTTTCATGCTTTTAGTGTTGCATGTTTTTTGCGTATGAAGCACATTCTAAGCTAAATGTGCAATACTTGCAGCTGGGGTTAATCTAATACACCAATTCAATATCATCACAACTTAGCATTACTGCTGGAAATTAGACTGTTGCCAATAGTGGTATTAATGCTGCTTGGACCTGACTGGTGTAAAAAGACTTAAATATATATTTACACAGACATAGTGTGCATAGTTGTTTATAGTTGAGCTGATGAGCTGTACTGCATCCTTATAAAGTGTAAATTTGAAGACTGCAATATTGACAAACCACCAGAGACACCTGTGCATGGTGTAAGTAAAGGTCTGAAGAGAGTGTTTTGTAATGTTTTCTGTCAAGAATCCAATTTATTAAGGGCTCTCTCAAACTACAACAAATCTCCTGCTGGTATTTGTCCAAAATCTCAATGCACCCGTTTCAATTTGATTAATCTCAGTAGGTCGCGTCAGACTTTCTTGAAGTTCCCAAGGTCAAGTGAAACACACTGCGGTTTTTCAGACAGTTCAGACTTAAACTGTGTGAGGAATAATCATAATAAGACTAAGCCTCAACCCAAGTAACCTATTGGACTTCCTGTTAAAATCCCAACTCGGTTGAGTCCCCGATTTCTTGCCTTTGTCCCCAAAACGTCCCCATTCAACCCAGTTACTGCACAACAACTCATTTATTAACATAAAGACCCTTTCAACTCAGACCAATGTTAAACTCCAACCCGAGAAGTTATTTAATAAAAATAATTTTAAAAATAACATTAATGAAAATAATAATGATGATAATAATTTCAGCCATAATAAGAAAGAATGATAATCCATTCATTGTCTACCGCTTAGGGTTGCAGGGGATGCTGCAGCCTATTCCAGCTGCCATCGGGCAAGAGGTACACCCTGGACTGGTTGCCAGTCAGTCGAAGGGCCACATAAACAGACAGACAACCATTCACTGTCATTTGGACATCTGGGCAATTTTATTGTAAATTATTTCCAATTAGACTACAGCATGTTTTGGGACTGTGGAAGGAAACCCACACAGACACGGGGAGAACATGCAAACACCACACAGAAACGTCCCCTGTCAGAATCGAACCAGGGTTCTTTGGGCGGTGTGGCCCAAGTGCTAACCACTTGTGCCACCGTGCCGTCCATAACAATAATAATAATAATTATTATTATCTTCTTATTGTAGAGGGTGGTATAGAAATGAGTGCTTTTGCCTCACAGCAAGAAGGGTGCCTGGTTTAAATTTCGATAGACGGTCTTTCTGTGTGGCATTTAAATGTTCATGTCTTTGTGGGTTTTCCAGGCTCTGCTCACAGGGAAAACATGCAGCCAATATGTGTGAATAAGAGAGTGAATGGTTCTAAGTCTCTTATTGACACATCTTGGCATGTGGCCCTGGCGATCGACTGATGACTGGTCCAGGGTGGCCCCGGCCCGGGAAACCAGTGACAGTCTGCTCGAGCAGAAGAAGCCTCTCGGTTGAGAGATGAAACATCTAAATGCCATGTTGACATTTCATGACGATTGACAATGACCTGGATGACTGAGAACCTTCACGGACATAACCATAATGACAATCATCTCAAGCCCCACCATAATTCTGAGTGTAGGTTAATTGATATAGACAATGAATGAACGAGTAAATGTAACAATCACTGCATCAAAAGCATTGCTCATGTTACTGGAGTCTGCCTTTAGACTCAGAATGTGAACACAGACCTTGTTCTACAGTGTTGCTCTTGGGGGGAAGTTGTGGAAGCTGCCTCACTTTGCGGGCTGCTGACGACATCAATGAGGAGGAGAGACACGTACCACCTTTGGGATGGACCCTGGTTCAAAAACGATGTGATGGAGACAAAGATGGGGTAAGGGGAAAAGAAGACAGAGAGAAGAAATGAATAAGAAACAAGGATAAAAGTAAAGGGGGTAAAGTGGAGAGAAAGTGGAAATGCCATCAATACTCCTCTGAATGAAGTTGAAAATGCGGCACTGGCCTATTTGACTTTTAACTTTTGTCACAAAAGGTGTAGTATGAGTTGAGCAGAAACAAAAAAAAATGGCATGAATTAGCTTAATAAGTGGTACCTGCTCACAATTGACATGTAGCTTGCGATGTCTAAAACACATTTACATTAATAACAGGTCTACTGAATAAAACAAAAAACAAACAGTTAAATGGCAGAAAGAAGTTACAGAATATCCTATTTAGTCATACATTTGCTGCAACAGCATCTTTAAAAAGGGAAGCAATGTGAGGCTTGCTCTACGATAAACAGTGATATCCTGTTGCCAAGAGAAGCAAACTGAGAGAGTGAAAACTCACACGCTTATTGAAAACACAGATCCCATCATGTTTGCAGACAGCCAGTCATTGTCATCCATTCTCATTTTGCCCACAAACCATTTTCTAGACAAATAATTTGAATTTTCGAAAGGAAATTTGTGAAAAACAGACGCTTCTGTTAGTTACCGCTTAAGGGACAACGGAAGAAACTTAAATATAGAAACTTAAATATACAGTGCAGGGATTTTATATCAGCAGCAAAAACAGTGTGCGCACTGTATTTAGACGCCCACTCAGATAACACAGTGACACCAATCCACAATTAAATTAAAGCGTTTCACTACACAACTGCACACTACACAGCTGCACACACACACACACAGCTGCACACACACACACACACACACACACACACACACACACACACACACACACACACAAACAAAAAAACTACACAAAGACTCAAAGCAACAGCAGCATCTGAAGCTCTTTTGTCACAGGAAAAACACACATGTACATACACTGAAACACAGGAGGGAGAGAGAGAAAGAGATCAACCCTGATTGTTTTTCCTCTCAACAACAAAATCATCAATATTCAAGTTACTAGGATAGCGGGAGATGGGGATTCATGGAAGGATCCCCTTACCAAGTGGGGCCTTCTTTCCCCTAGAACCACGCAAGATAGAGGTGGGCTTGATTCTGGTAAGCACACACGTACGCCCCCAAGAGTGCCATACAAACCGGAAGCCCAATAACACAATGCATAAGCAGCAGCATGCAAGAAAGAATGGAAGGAAATAAGAGGGGACAATGGAAAAGGAAAAAAAGAAACAAGTAAATAAAACAGCCCAGATATGGTTAAATTGACCATTCTTGCCTGCAGGAACCATTAGCCCACATATATCACCCATCTCACATATATTGCATCCCCTAGAAACATTTTTTACAATGTAGATGTTCAGAAACCCTTATTAGTAGCAGCGGATACATTTTGAAATAAAAACAGAGGCTCCTAAGCCTGGTCTCAGCCTTAAAGTATCGAGAGGCTTCATTTGTTATGGGCAATCTTTAGAATGGACTTTCGATCTGCCACATTGACAGCTAAAGCCATAATCCACTAAAACTCAATTCGTGAAGATGCATACTTGCTGGGCCATTCCTTATGTCTGATATGACATGCTTTGCCATGCCATTCATCTCCTGCTGTGTTTCTAATTTATAGATGATATTTATAACGTGCAGCCGTGCTATGGAAAACAGCGGAGGAACTCTGAATACCAAAAGTCAAATGTAATAAGGGAAAAGAAGAACTAGCTTTTAAGACTACTGGTCAAACCTTGAGAAACACAATTTTACTTATTTGTGAATTAGAAGCTCATCTGTGAGTTGTCTTTTTGCTGGTATTTGTTGTCAAACCACAACAAATCCTGCAGTTATTTAAGTTGGCTTGGTTGATTTTTTTTCTCAACGAGAACTTTTTCATGATCTTTTTACTTTTTTTAAATTTTTTTTCACGTACGACAGGATTGATAATACTTTGAACGAGGGTGACACTGGCTTTGAAAAATTCAGAAAAATAAAAACTTTAATAAACAAATAAAAAACTAGTTTGAACACAATCAAAGTGAATCTCAAAAATCCATACATGTGATAAAATGAGTTTAAAGGGGCAATATGAAGCTCTGGCTATCAATGATCTTGGGTGCTGTGGTTTGACATGTGCTGAGTCTACAGTACATGCCTTACCTGCCATTGTCAGAGAACTTCATGCCAAGAGTCTGACATTCAGGTATTTCCAGGGTCCGACGCTGCCTGGAGAACAGTGGATGAACAGAGGGAGCGATGCAGAGTAGAAAACAAGATGGATGGATGAAGGAATGGAGAAGAGCATGATGTAGGGTAAATCACTTAGACTCTCAACCTTCCTGCCTCCTGTCATTGGCCTCATAAGTTTATGATGTGGAAAACAGGAAATTGGAGACATGCTGTGATGGATGGTATGGTGTCGATATGAGTAAAAGCTGCCATAGTCTCATGCTTCATCTTTTACTATGTCGGTGGGTATGTGTGTGTATGAGCAGATGTGTGTGTGTACCTCTTCTTTGTGCAGAGGTGAATTAAAGTTTCTTGCGTGGGAGGTAGCATCCATACTCTCCTTTCACGGACATAAACATGACAAGGATGATACATGTGCAACACACCCACACACACACACACACGGATGAATACACAGAACAGCACTCATGGTATGTATTCTGGACATTAAAAATTCTAAGCCATTGCTGAGCACAGTGTCTGAATAGAGAGATTGTTGGAGAGCGACCAGAGAAGTTCAAGCACACAGAAGCCGCAGTTCCTAAAAACGAAATAAAATGCTGAAGACACAAACTCCACAAGGTGGATCTTCAACCAGAGTGGCAAGAACTACCACAACTTCAAAAAGTACAAACTATATACATGGAAGAAAAAAAAGGTCAGAAAAACTACCAGGGAAAAAAGGAAAAAAATAATTAAAAGCAACTGACACAGGGGACAGAACTATGGCTGCTACTTTTGGGATGACTTCCAAAAACCACCTGGCAATTAAAGAGGTGTACAAGCATCCCCTCCCATAATATGAGAAATTAATTCTCAGAACTTGCCCATTTTACTTTGACAAATTCTGCATAGTATGTGAGATTCACTCTCACTGTATCTACCACACTCTCCTCATATGGAGAACCAGGAATTTAGAGACAGGAAATAGAACTGGACCACGAGACCAAGAGATCTGATTGTCACTTTACTAATTTGATTTATTGAAATAACATTACTGAAGGGTTAATGTAGCCAGATTGAAGGCCATGATTGGTTTAGTTGCCGTTTTACTTTGCACAAACACCAGAAACAGGAAAAGGTGGAAAACCTTGTTTAGCAAATTTTCTATGTACCTGTTGGCACCAGCTGAGGTTTGCAGTGAATAGTTACAGAAAATGTGCAAAAAATTCCAAACTTCGATATTCTGTTCCCACTGTTTAAGTTAAGTTGGTACTGAGCATCTCCTAACTGGTAGAATTTTAGTGTGATTTTTTTTTCTTCGGGATGTATGTTGTGTCAGGCATTAAAAGGAAATGTTTGTGGGTCCACACAAGGGTACCTGTCATCCTCAGGGGAAGCATGTTGGATAAGAATCCTGGGACTTGTGGGACGTCTCCGGGGCAGGGAATGGTACAAGGATTTTCTATGTGTACATGAAGAAAAAAATAAAACCCACTTAATTGAAGAAGAAAAAAAAACATGGTAGAATGATCTGATTGGCGATTGACAGAAATCACTTCATCTGTTTACCACCAGAACCCCTTGTTTATTTTTATTATATATTAATATTTTTAATATATAATGGCATTAAGGCTTAAGTAAATGTGTGTTCAGGCTGATGGGAATGGTAAAAATTCCCTTTTTTCCTAATGTCACACTTCTGCAACAAAGAAACAGGGAAAATGAAGGGACCCCATAACTTGAGTAACTAATAAATTGTTTTGTCATCAGTCTGTCAGCCTTATTTATTTCAATTAACAGTTGTTTTAACTGAAACCAAAATATCATTTGTAAATGTAGCCAGATAATGTAGCGCAAAAAATTAACTTTCTGAGTATCATATATCATCACAATGACTGAAGCCATTGAAAATATATACTATTTTTTATCTATGAAATTATTTGATCAAGTATGTGTTCTATCAAAATACAATAAACTTGGAAAAAAAATTCCCAATTTCCCCAGTGTTGAGTCTGATTTTTCCCACATTTGAGTTTGGGCCTATTCCAGATCCCAGATGCTCATGAATGTGCCTGATGAAACTTGGGTAAATTACTTAACATGGATATACCAATAGATTGAATGACACACAAATGATATTACCTACAGCAGTAGCAAAATCAGAAAGCCATGCCTTTTCATGCACAAATAAAAAAAAAAAATGTAAAATTGGCAATTTGTGGATCATAAGTCTCTAAGGTCAATACTAAAGGACAGTGGAGTCAATCCAGCCTGGCGATCATTCCTGTCAGAACAAGTCTTTATTTACCTCACTTTGTCATTCTTTGAATTCATCATGAAATCATACTATTATAAATTTTCTCAGCCAAAGGCATTGCTGATGAATAACAGTCCCCCCCGGAATGGGGCATGATCACAGTTTGACTCGAGACAATCTAAATAAGGAATCGTGTTCCCAAAATAAATCTCAATATTCTAAACCTTGAATTTGTTCTTAGCCGCTCGGATGCAGCAGAACAAGCTGGAAACACCTTATATGGACCTTATTTTGTAACGTCCTAATTACTAATAATAGCTTTGAGCCACATTTAACTTGATTATTATTTATTTTGAGTGCAGCCAAATACACGAGAGAGCTGCTGTCAGTCACCTTTATTCAAGTTGACCGTTAGTCTCCATTGAAATTGTAAAATAGTAATTTTAACTGATCAGTACCACAATTTGAGATTGACCGATGATTTGTAGCTATTAAGTAGATGAACCATGACGACAACCCTTTTTTGACCCTTATTCCGTTGTCTCATGGAAAGAACTACACAACTTAATGTTGCATTTGGATGTGGCCATCCCGAAAAAGTGAGAGACAGAGCAGGACATCGAAAAAATTTGAATGGTGTCTCTCTCTGGATAAAAGGTATACTGTAAACTGGGGAAACTGATACAAAACAAAAGAAGGGGGCAACCACTTTCATGTCATTAAAAAATTAAATGTCTTTGTCTTTGCTTCCCGCAGATGAGGATCAACAGCATGAATAGATTTAAATTATGTGCATGACTTAAAATGTTTCATGAGTTTTGCAAGGTATCTCGTCCAACACCCAAAGGCCAGTTTCTACTATATGAAATAAAATAAAATAATGCAGAATCCCTCATATTTTCATACTAAAGTAGCATGGAAGAGGTATAGTTCCTCACCCCAATTTTGTGTTAAGATAATGGATACTGGTTGACAAAGAGGGTGGTCTTTGGGCCAAGCTTTACAGCCATTCGCACAACTTACTAACCGTGACCATGACACGTCTGTCCCGAAGAAATGAGACACAGGTAACTGAAGGTGAAGTCTTCTGAAGGTTGATATGGCACAGTGCTCACCAGTGAAAGTGTCAGAAAAGTTTTCTAATAAACTGCTCTAAATTAATTATCGTCAGCTTGTCACACCTTGATACAAAATTTAATTGTGCCATAAAAATAGAAAAACAGCGTGGGAAACAGCTTAGATGACAGTTGCTAGTAAAGGTCAGGGCGCTCTAAGCAGTTGAATCTTCAAATCCAGTTGGATGATTCAAAGGAAGGGAGTGGAATGACAGAGGCTGGCAAAAGTTAAGGAAATAACAGTCTTCTGCAGCACTTCAAGGGAGGGGGGCACAGAGGGTTGTACCTTTCCAACTCAGGTGAGGGGGCATGATTGTCTGGAGTGAGACAGTTGGTGCTAGCGCTCCTAACCCTGTCCAGAGAAGGCTGGAGATCGCTAGAGGCATCACAGCACAACATGCCATCCATTGGAGGAGAAGGAGGATAGAAAGAGGAGACAGAATGTGAGGACAAAAACAAACGGAAAGAGAAAACAATGGGCAGACAAAAAAGGTATTTAAAAAGAAAGGTTAGATTCCCACCACAAACTTTACAGCTAATCTGAGAACCAAACTGCGAATGGCTGGTTAGGCGAAAGATAAAAGTGCCCTAACACTGCGTTGACATGTAGATGGAGTTCTGTCAGGTGGAGAGGGGTCTTACCTAGACGTCAACCTATCACTGAACATTATAGCACTGTGTTTGAGCGAGCTTCTTTTTTGACATGCAGGCAGCGTGGAACTTAGACTAGCGTGCAAACAAAAAATGAAACAAAACAAAAAATTGAAGAGCTGAGATTAGAAGATGGCGTGCAAAGCTTCCATTTCTGGAAAAACAAAATATTCACATGAGAACAATTGTTTCATATTGACGATTATCAGATTGGATTACATACAACACAAGGAGAGAGCTCTTTTCCATGGATTGTGAGAGAAACATCACAGACATGACTAAAAGGTCCCAGTATTGTTCGAACAAGTAAGATCCTTTTCAAAACACTGGAAACCAGTATTAAATGTTATAACATGTAATTGGATCTCAAAAGTTTTAGATTTTAGATTATGAGGAACTTGGAGAGCTCAGACGCCTCTTTTCTTTTTCCAGTTCAGTGTCATGAGATGTTTAAGATCAAATGTGGAGTTGGCTGGTCAATATTTAGCAGTGACGATCTGACACTGAGTTGTACTGGCACTGAAAGGAGACACGACTACAACACTGGTAAGTCCAGTTACCTGGGACCAATGTGAAATTCATGAAGGAAATCAATTCTTCTTTGCTACTCTGAAACAAAATCCTAAGCTTACGTAGGGAATGCCAATGTGTCCTCCAGGGGGCACAACAAAATTGGGAAAAAAAAATCATCTCCAATTCAATATTGTAACGAGTTATTACTTTTTACTCTTAAATGTAAAACAATACCTGACGAATATTACTCCAAATTATAACACCAAATAAGACCTCCAACCCCTCACCCCCAACTAGCTCACCGTGAGCAGAGGGGCAAGTTTATGGATTTGACCCATTGCTGTGTTTATAATTTATTACAATCATTATTATTATTATTTATTCACTCACTTACAGGATTTTCTATTTACTTGTAAGGGTATTGTATTTTGTATTTTGTATTTTAGAAGCATGTAAATTGGGTAATATGATAACTTGTAAACCAACAAACAATTGCAAAAACAATGCTGTTACATAGCATATGTAAATCGCCAAAGGAGGGGGTGCCATATGGAATATATCCTTGGTTGCTATATTGGAAGGTCCAGCTCTGGACACGGAGCTGCTGGCGCAGCTGTTGTCTTTAAGTATGCCAAATAGTCAGTTGGATTAAAACATTACTGCCAACATATTTGGAGAAGGCATTTTATGATTTTATCTACAGCTATGTTCGACCCTTTTCTGAAAAAATGTCAACTTCCATATTTATATATTTTTGCAAAAGTTACAAGGAACTAAACATAGTTTGTCTCAGCTCTTCCACTATAACCACTGAATCTCATTTGATACAACATAGAGCAACATATGCTACCCTAAAAAGATAAGTAGAAAACTTACCATTGACATATGCCTGAATACATGGTTGTTAAATTTGCATCTTCTAATCGAAAGAAATTGGAAGAAAATGGAAAGTCATGGCTTTTTCGAAATACACTGAGCCAATGAACTTACCTGTTTTTCTTTTTGTGGATATCGTTGAATAAAAGAGGCATCTTGGGTGGGAGTGATTTATTGTGCTTAGTTGATCTCCTGAATTTAACATGCATGCAGCGGACAGAAGTGGGAAAATAGAAAGAATGGATAGAAGAGGAGAAAAAAGAAAACAAGTTTGGAAGGCCAACTTAAAGCTCCAACATGGGAAATTATGTGGCAAACTCATCCAGTGATTTTTATGTAGTGGAGTATATTACTAATCTTATTTGAAACCGGTTAAGATTCATGTAATCCATGCGAGGGAGAAAAAAAAAATCACAGGCTAAGCTTGCTGATTTTTGCAGTGTAAGCAAGGAGTAAAACTACAGCAGAAGACGGCAAATGTTAAATGTGGCTTTCAATTTAGCAACCACTGCCTCTTTCATAGAGCTGTCTTTGAATAAGTCCTCATTTATGGCCAACTTCCATCTGTGGTCATGTGCAGTAAGCGGGAAGCCTTTTAAATAAATCATATCAAAACAGCATTTAGATTTTGATATCCAAAACTCCATTAGAATAATGAGGCATTGCAACCCTTTGGATGACAAAACACATCCATATGTGTTTATAACAAAGAAGAGCAGGTGTGTGTATAATGAGGATGATCCTGCAGTGGCCTCTTGTGGAAAACAAATGGCAGTACAGCTGAAAGACCGAGATTTGCTATGATCTTTCCTTCTAAATGACTGGTTTTGTTTTAAATCCCTCTTAGTTTATCTCAACGATTTTTACCATTAAATAATGGCAATTTGATTTTGGTAGAAATTAATTATTAAATTATTGCAGTTTAACTTACAGGTGTCCAACTCATGTGTAAGTTAAGCCTGTTACCTTAAGAAACCAATTTTTCTAGTTTCTAGATATTAGTTTTATTTTACTTACAGTTTATGTTTCAATTTAAGTTGGTGGCCGGTGCTACTGTCAAGAATGATCATCTAAAATCTAATTAAATTTAAAAAAATACATGGTGTGATTTTTTTTGCAATTCTACTAATCCTACTAATATGCTTGCACCATCCATTTGGTTTAACAGTCAGGTTGAAATATGCAAACAACATGCAATAAAGTAGCTCAATTTATGCACTGAGTATAAACTATACATATACCTGTGTATGTATTTGGAAAACAAGCAATACAAATAAAAGGCACATATACTGAAGACATGTCTAGTAATGAAATCCATATCCAGATGGCCAAACAATTGAATCATGATTTGCCTGTTTACCTGATGTGGAGGCTCTCAGCACTTTTGCCTCGCATTGAGTGGTGGATCATGATGACCTCACTGTGGTTACCAAGGGTATGGGATGACACATGAGGAAATCAAAAATGGCTCAAAAAAACAAAACACAAAAAGTCAGAAGAGCAGAAGGAGAAGACAGTGAATGGGAAAAGTGGAAAAGAGCTCACACACACACACACACACACACACACACACAAACACACGAACACACACACACGTACACATGCACACACGAACACGCGCACACACGAACACACACAGAAATGCCACGTTTTTTTGCAGCTTGAGTCTTTCTGTCTAAACAAACAAGTCAACTTTTTTTATACAACATTTCAATCATCTAATTGTTACTGCACCAAACCACCACGTCCAAAGCAGAAAACCATGAAAAATAAATACTAATCAAAAAAAATCTTGAAAAATGACAGAACCACATGAACTTACTGGAACTTGTAATCACATTCGTTTAGCATTGAGATGAGCATTGACCAGCATTGACAAGTATTACACCTTCTCAAATTTGTTTCAGGAATAAGCTGTTCATGTCAAGTAGGTGAGAGTAAACAGTGAGTGAAGGGACATTTTTACTGTTAATTCTTTAAAGGGTGATGCGCACCTGTCTTCCAGGTACTCATCGTCTTGGTGGCGGCCTCTGGCCAAGTCATAGCAACGGGTTGGGGACCGGGAACGGCGAGTGTGAGGGAGTTCATCGTCCAGACTCCTTGGAGAATGAGGTAAACAAACAAACAAAGAGAAATGTAAAGAAAGTGAAAAAGAGAGATGGGAGGAAGGAAAAAGAGAGGTAGAGAGGGAAAATAAACAAACAAAAAAGAAAGAAAGTTAAGTTGGCGGCCAGGCTGTATTGCAGCAGACTGCAGGCGGGGCTCATATGGGGTCGGCCAGTAAAAGCAGAGCTGGCAGCACGTCCCCCTACTACTTTAGACAGACATTTCATTAGTAGATGGACTTGGATTGCTGGCACCTAAAAAAACTCCATTATTCCTCATCTCTCTCCCTCTATCGCATTGCTTTTACCTTTTCACGAATACCAGGCAGACATGTTCTCACCGGTACGATTCCGATCCTCGAACCAGACAAGGGACTCCACAGTAAAGCTCAGGACGTGCCACAAACACATTAACCTAATGCTGATTTATAATTTGCAACCTCTGACTTCAGTCATATTTGCCTTAACAAGTCATGCTTCAAAGTGCAGCGAGTGCTGATGTCATATATTTTGCAGGCATTGGACAAAAAAAAGCACTGTAAAGGTTATGTTATTACACGCTTAAGATAATTCAATTCATTGTTGCTGCTTGTGAAGAACCCAATGACAGTTGAGAATAACCACTCGAAGTGATATAGATGGGCAAAGATATCTGTTTCAATAGTCCTCACAGTAAAAAGGTAAAAAATGTCATCACAATAACTTTAGCCTCGGTTGAGATATTTCAGTCAGGATCTATGTGGTGACACCATTCGCTAAATCATTAGCAAGGCAAGAAACCATCATTGGCGTCAGGTGAGGATTTTAAAAAAAAATGCGATTGTTTTTCTCTCAGTTTATGGTTGCATGTGACCTTTCCTTAAACATTGAACTCCAGTTATCAGGTGGGAAGGGTACTAAAAAGTTGCTTTGGTTATTTACTTCTTCACTTCATTTTGTTGCAAACTGGAATTGATCGTTGACTTGATAAGCAAAAGATGAGCAAAATAAATTTTTACAGCCTGCAATGTTCCTGCCCTTTACCTCTGGGCGGGAATGTTGGGAGGCCGTGATCGGATGCGTCCCTGCTCCTCCCTGTGTGGTGAGACGGAGCGGGAGCGTATGTGATGCAAGGGTGTCCTCTGCGGTTCGGGGACCTCCAGGGTAGACGTGGTTTCCCGCTGTCTCTCCCTTCCACGCCCCTCTGCTGCTTACCAACACACACGCACACACACACACACACACACACACACACACACACACACACACACACACACACACACACACACACACCGACGCGACTCGGTAAAGATTTAGGAGCATCAATGTTTTGAACACTGGCGTAGGGGATTTAGAGCTGTTGGAATCTCTTTTCAGTCAAATCATAGATATTAAAAACTGACAGGAAAACTAAATTAACCTCTTGCAAGCACAAGTCTCCAAATAAGTATATATAATTTAAAGTTTTCTACATTTTATGTTTTTTTTTAAATTAACTTTAACTCGTTTTTCTCATGTATAAACACATTTTTTGAGCCTGTTCATGGCAGTGAATGCAGATGACCACAGGATCTAACATCGCACCAATGCAGATCCTTACAATGAAGGGACAAATATATAAGTTGCTGTGCCAAGGTACCATGATGCTTGTTAGATTTATCTGTTTTAAGGACGTTAGTGCCTAGTTGTGTTAACCAACTTGCCCTCAAGCTGACTACGTGTGGTGCTTTGAGGTGCACTGAGTGGGGAATTTTGGGGAAAAATAAATATAATACTGTCAGTATTGTTAAATAAAACAAACTCAATCGTAGGTTGGTAATGAAATTGCCATCGCAATGTATGTATGTATGCATTACTTATTTCATTACTAAGACTTTCACTGTTTTTGACAGAGCTTCTTTAAAAATGATTTTAAGTCCCAATGATCCAAAGTTGAGAAGACCAATTAATAAAACACCTGGGCTCTGGAGAATAAGGGCAGAAGACATGTGTATAATGGTTCGTTTTTTTTCATCCTGATTGTTCTAATATTATTTGCTAACAAAGTATCTAAGAACTGGAAATTGAATACAAGAGAATAAGGCAGAGCTGTTACCAGATCCTAAACTAAAGAACCACATTAACAAAATATTTATGTGTAAATATACATATATGTATATATATGTATGTATGTGCATATACATACATATATATATATATATATATATACATTTTTTTAAAGCAAATAACTTATTGCTTCAACAATAACCCCTATAACCACCCGCTCAACATAAGTCAATTATTACATATGGCAGCGGATTTCCACTCGACTGGGTTGGTTCCTGGTCTCAGTGTAAACAGCGTGGGTCTATCATTACTGTGTATTTAACATTAAGCAAATAGGGAGGTGTCTTATGTATTATGTTTTACCACTAGCCTTGGGTAACTATGTGTCTGACATGGTTTGGATTGCTGTCATCAGCAGATATGTATGTAGATGTTTTATATTTTCCATCACATGGATGTGAAACAGCTTTAAAGTCGCGACAAAATAAGCCATGTTTGTAATGCAGACCCGTTTTCATGATATATTAAATATATTAAATGCTGTCCTACTCTGGACAACCAAGTTGAATCTCACTAAGCTGCAGACCCCCATTAGTTCATAAAAGACCTTTATGAACTAAAAAAACTGGGTAAGTGTAAAATACGTTTATCTATATTTGAAATCATATTTAGTAAAGATAGTAAAGATAACAGAGTTATCTTGTTTAAATGCTGGTGTTTTGAAACACACCACCAAACTGAGATCTTAAAGACATATTATTTCTTTTTTCTTACAATACATAGCTTGCATCAGCCATAAATTCTAGCAGAACAAAGTCATGCCATTGTACAGTTTTCGAAAAAAACTTCCAGGTTCAATCATGGATATGTGTTATTTGTTGGTGCAGCAGAAATCTCTGAACATAAAAAAACACAAACAGAGAGAATGATCAGCCTTGAATGCATCTGTGCAACCTTGTTAGGCTTTGTTGGGATCTCAAGGTCCACTGGCTTCGATTCTAAGAGAGCAGAATCTCAAAGCTTATACAGGGCCATTTGTTTTTTTTTTTATTTGAAAATTGCTACCAAGGTTTTTCTTCTCTTTTATTCCTACTTTTATTCCTGTGAAGGGATTATAGAAGCTGATTTGAGCTTAGTGGAGAGTCTCCACCACTCCTGCGACTTTTATAATATGTACACAAAAATGCTAGGGTTTGACTCATAAATCTATCATATAACAATTACTCATCTACCTCCTTCAAGGATTTTTAGAATATTTCACATCAGAATAGGTTGAAAATGTCTGAAACGGTATACACGCCATCATCATAAAGTTGTACATCTACAACGAGGAAGATGATGATATAGATTTTCTGATACTGGTTTTGAGATACACAGGTACTTACAACCAGAGCTTCCTTAGCAGGATGAAAATAAATTATGGGAGGCTGTTTATACACAGGTAATACTGAAAACTGATATGTATAAAAGCTCATGTACTCCTGGTACATACCGTATGCAAGTTTAACACACTCAGACAGGGACACAGATGCACGAAGAGACATACAAATATTTGACAAAAAAATAAAAAAACAAACAATAAAAATAGCAGCCAGTGCTTTGACAGACAAGGCGGGACCTTGTCTTTCAATCTGATTGATTCTATAACTCCATGTGCCACCAAAGAAAATTAATGGGTATAAAGTGTACACTACTTGTAACTGTTTTCTGCATTCATCTCAGGCAACTCAAAACCTGCGTGGAGCACGGAGCCTGGAGCGTGGAGCCTGGATGGTTCCCCCCCATGCCAACATGCAGTCGACAACATTGGCCGTGTTTCCCATAAAACCATTTATTTGTGGTGAATGTTGAACCATTTACAGATTGATTTTTTTTCTCTCACAACTTCAGGTATCAGATATATACAAATACGTTACTGAAACCACAAGCATTTTGGACCTTTATATTTGTTGGTTTGTTTTATTTTAAACACTTTGTGTAACCCTCCGATTACATACATTTAATTAAAAATTTGAAAAGTGAAAGTTAAATATCACCACAAATAAAAGCCGCAAGCCGTTGGAAACACTGTGTATGCAACAAAGAAACGGACCCCACCCACCTTTAGACACTACTGAGGAACCCTCATCAAATTCAGGTTCTGTTACACGCTGAGAACCTACATAGTCACAAACACAAAGATGTACATAGACCAAACAATCGCACACACACACACAGACACACACACACACACACACACACACACACAGATAGACTAAGCACACACACGTATAAACGTACATACATTCCAGTACAAATGTAGCATTAAGGTTAAGCAGATATTTACATTGCCAAATGTTTCTTTTAAAAAAAAAAGCCTATGAATATTACACCAAAAGCACCTTTTTGCATCGCGATACGCACACACAGTCACATACACTGGGCACATAAATTCGTTGCAAAAGGGACTTACGCTGAAGCTTTCTGCCTGGGGTTTCTGTCTGTGTGATTCGACGGGGCAGGTATGGGGAAGGCCTGGGAAGTGGTATCGATGAGACATCATGGGTTTGAAGTGGATACCAGTGAGGCTTGTCATCCAGTAAGGCCGTCTCCAGCTCTATTAGGATCTGTTCAAAATTCAAATTCACAATCTCTAAGCAGAGACTAATAATAAAAAAGTATTTCTAAATGTAATGATTATTGCAATTTATTTTATTTTTTTAACAATATATAACTACTTCTACAAAACTTTAATGCTGATCATCTGGCATAAATCATTAGTAAGATTCTCTTAGAGGGTTATAATCTCGTGCATTTTTTCCACCTTTGTTCACCTGCCAAATTATAAACACTGAACGTAGTAGTAAGAAATAATTATTAACTCCTCTCATAACCATACTATGATTAACTGACTGATAAGATTAACTGATTTAGATAATGTACAGGTTTATTGGAAATGTCTCAGATAATACTGTGTATTAGTTATTTTTCTTTATAATACTAGCATATGGACATTAACAATATAAACTTACGGTTACATTTTTCAATATATATCTGATCTTATTAGCCTGAGAATAATTGATTTATGTTGAAAAAATTAATTCAAGGAACCCAATTTTTCCAAGATAATGTACCATTTCAGTCACATTTGCTAAAATTATGTAATTCTGAGACGGAATTTTCATATACTAAATCTAAATATTAAAATTTTTGTACCAAGCTTACATAATTGGTAAACATTTAGGTAATTGAACTTATATTGGCACTTGATGGTTTTTGTTTTGTCCACGAGAGGGTGATCTGGGATCGTCTTTTCCTTTCTTTTTTTCTTAATGCTGATGATAGCCTAACTTTAAATTAGGCACTAAAAAGTGTTGCACCTCTCCCAAAAAGATGCTGTCCTCTTCCTGTGATCTGGGCTGGTCCCACACGGTCAGCTCCAGCATGTGATTGCGGAAATCCCTGCGATGGATGTGAGTGTAGACATATGTTTGGTTCCACTTGGGCTCACACGTTTTCTTCACTGTTTTTGTCCTTCGTTTGCTCTTGTCACTGGGTTAAAGCATGATAAATGCAACAAAATTCATTACCATCGAGATATTTCTGTGGTGTATACACGCAACGAAAAGATGCCCATACCTGCGGTCGGGGAGGAAGTACATTTTGACATAAGGGCTCCTGGGCCGTCCATCTGGCCGCAGAGGAAGCTCCACAGCCTGCAGCACGTTTATGATTAGCTGGTGTCCCACTTTATCAAACCACAGCTTCACCTGGGAGGAAGGAGTTCATGCACAAACATGTCTGATGTAGGGTCTCCATCATAAGAAATCAACACACTTACGGTATTAGCGCATGCACACACACTCACAGAGAGTTGTCCTGGCATTAGTTGTGGAGCGTCTTGGAGCATCCCAGGACTGGAGGGAGATAGGAGATTTAAGGATGGTCTCTCCATCTTCTGGGACTCAAAAGAACTTGAACCTGCTATAAAGAAAATGGAAACAGATAGTGGGTTTAAACTCTCAAGAAGTAGATGTTAGCTCTCTTTCAGAGAAAACAAAAAACAAAAGAATGGATAAAAAGCAACAGAAATCAAATTTTCAGTTCTTTATAAGGAAAAACTTCTCCAGCATTATTCACTTCTTTAGAGATCTGCAGAGGGAATGAGGTCACATACAGAACCAGGTTATTGAAAAGTTGCAACGAGAGACACATTTCAAACTCTTTTGTACGTTACTGACTTTGAAAATGAACACCCAGAGTTCACTCTGAGCGGATTCTGTATGTAATGGAGGTTGATCAAATATTATCTAACCCTTGTAGACGAGTTACCGTCGCCAGACTGAACTAATATAAAATATGAATATATTGAAATCCATACAGTACTTAAAAAATTGAAACTATATTTGTAAACACTTGTTTCAAGCACAATTTATCTGGAGTAAAGCTTGACATATATGTTGACCAGCAATAACAAAGTGTATTTGTTTGCCATGAGTAAACTTTACACTCCAATATCATATAAGTAAGTGATTTTATTAATTTGTTACTATTTTGTTTCATCAATATACCACCCTAAAAAAAAACAATTGCTTGATGATATTTGGATGGATCCAAGTCGTGATGCAAGTGCCAGGGCAGTTAATGCTAACCATTTTATTAGGCCTTTATAAAGTAGAAGTCTTTGATACCGTTTTTGGTTGTGTTTTAACAACTGGCTTTATGTGTCAAGCTGATTTTAATTCCTGACAAAAATGTAACATATCGGCAGTGCAGGTTTTGGTATTAAGTCTTCAAGAAAATAAAAATGCTGTTCGAACAATTATTTAGTGTGAAAATGCACATATGTAATAATCAATTCAAAACCAAAGTCATACTATGTACAAAAGTATATCTGTTTATGAAGTAAAGTAGTTAAATTGCAGTGATTTTATGGACCTTTTCTCTGAAAACAAAAAGTTTTACAGCTGAAAATGACATGATGAAAATGGCAAGAGTCAACCCACCCCCTGAAGTTGCAGCTATAAAATGAACTGAAATTCAACATATAGCTCCATACAGCCTACAGGAGTTCTGATTATTTTTCTGCAGACTTATCATCATGAGGAACTTTTTTCTGGTACAACTTTGCACATCAGCTTAATATTTACCCATCTAAAACAAAGAATTAAAAGAACTCCATAATTGATTCTAAGTGTCGATACTAGGTCAGGTAAGCATTTTTGCTAAAATAAAGGCAAACTGGATGGCTTCTTTACTCAAAATAGTTGCTACATACTTTTACAAGTAATAACGTGGCAGCATTCAGACTTATGAAAAATTAATCAAACAAAAAATAAAAAAAACAATCAGCAAGATATATCTGATTGCTGCTCTAGTTGGTAGTGTTTGTCTAACTCATGATGTTAATTCATGGAATTAACTAATGACCATTTGAAGGGTGAAATGTTCAACTCCATGTTTCAGTTGTTCTGCATAATAAGAAAAGGCATATATCAATCAGATCATTTTGATTCTTCAAACAGCACTTAAGTGCATTCTGGTAATCATAGTAGGCACACACTGTGTTTGCAAAATGGACTTGACAAACCATTCCCAAGATTAAATAAAAATGTTTGCAGCCTTATAGCTTATTTCTTGCTTAAATTTTCCATGGAAGTACATTCACCTGGCACCATGTTTTGCAACCTATTAGGTACTACGTTATAACATTTATACTATATCTACTTGGGCAATCGAGTATTTCAGTGACTGCATTTCAGCTGGGATTTTGATTGAAAACCATCTCTAGCGTTTAGTGAGAGTAGTCAGAAAAAGAACAATAAGTCAGAAAAATAAATGAAAATAATAATGGCCGGAAAAGTGGTTATCTGGGCAAAATGCCTTGCTGATGCCAGTACTCAGAAGAGACTGTCCAGGTGTTCAAAAGGCAACTGTAACTCAAATAACCACTCATTATGACCAAGGTTTGCATTCCAATGATACGCTCAAAAGTTCTTCTTCTTCATCTTCAACCCTCTTTGCATTCACAATTGGCGGTGATGCTGTATTGTTGCGGGCAGAAAGTCTTGACCACTTAATATGAATAAAGCAGATTTGAAACTCCAGAGGTCCACCTGAATATAGTTCCTAACAATGTCCATACAACAGGCTCTATGAATCATCCTCTGATGGCTACCTCCAGAAGAATGATGCTCTGTGTTTCAAACCTCAAATCCATTCCAACTGCTGTCTTGAGGGCACCATAGTATCATGGGCACCACAGTCACAAGATTTCAATCGAATTGAGCATCTTTGAGATGTGGTGAAATTGGAAATCTCATCATAGCGTAGGTACAGACCACAACGTGTTTATCCAATTAGGTGCAGCCAGGAAGTGCTTCTAAGGATTTACAAACACAGCCATCAAGCCACTGAATGTGGGGGGGTGACCTGCTACCTTGCACCAACAAAACATCCCAGTTGTCTTTATCATGTCAGCATCTGTGAGGTAAATATTCATTCACGTAATTCATTCAAGTAATATTGGATGGTCAGTTTAACAGCATAGAAACACTAATGCAAAACCCCTCTGCTCGAGCTGGTGAGTAAGACCAAGGACATGGTAGTGAACTTCTCCAGTAGACAACGGCCGCTGGCTGAGGCAGTCACCACCTCCATTCTGGGGGAACCGGTAGAAACAGTGAAGGAGTGCAGATACCTGGGCACTGTCTTTGACAACATCCTGAGAATCTCCTCGAACACCAAGGAAATCCTCAGAAAACAGTGGCAATACCTACACAGGAAGCTGAGGTAATTTGATGTGAATAATTCCATCCTGGCCACGTTCTACTACTCCTTCATTGAGAGAAGAATGACCTTCTCCTTCACCTGCTGGTTCCACTAGAGCACCCTACAGGACAGAGACCACCTAGCGAGCACCGTCAAGGTCTGCTCTAAAATTATTGTCCAGCCTGTCACATCTCTTTCCCTCCTTCATGACTAGAAAACTGTAAAGACAGCATACAGGATCTTTCAGGATCCATCCCATATCCAGTTTCCGGCATTTGAATGGCTATCCCCAAGAAGAAAACTCAGCTGCTTTGGCTGCAAAACCCAGAGGAGGAAGGCAACCTTCATTCCCTGAGGTCCTCAACTCCAAACAGCTCTGGAAAACCCCCTCACTACCCTTCCTTCCCCCCTAAGTGTAACACTGCTAATGTTATAATTTATTTCTATAGCTGTTTAGCGCATTACAAAGACATACAATTTTCTGTCATCCTACAGATGTACAGATATTAATAGTTGCACACTCATTTGTATAAATGTACGGTCTACTATACAGTTGTACAGTTTTGTTTATAAATGCTGAATCCTTCCTCTAATGGTAATGCTTCCCCATTGTTCCTCTGGGACAAATAAAGTGATTCTGATTCCAAATCTGGAACAAGGACCCTCAATATTACACCATATCAGATATATTTAATCAACATGACCTATCTTACAGAAATTTACATATAAGGTCAGATTCTGTATCTACCCGCACCCATGATGGAAGGTTAAGAAAAAAAAAATATATATCCAAAGACGTTGCAGGAAAAAGGAGATACCTACTAGATTCTAAAGGAGGGTGGGACGTGTCGGGGATTCTTGGGATGTCACTGTAAAAGAATAGGTAAAGACACATATCAGTTCCACTCATGCAGATGTCTTAAGGCTCAACAAACATTAGTAATAGTATTGATGCACAGCCATACATGCATATTGATGTAGTATTTATCCTTCATGAATAAAGTAGTATTTTTATAAGTAATTAATAGGCCAAGGCAAAATATAATTTAGTTTAGTTTAGTTAAGAGTTATCAAAATGTTTTTGATCTTTTCAGTCATTGTTGGAAAGGAGCGCCAAAGAGATCCAGTTAAAAAATATTGTTCGACTAGAAAATTTCAAATTGCAAACAATAGGATCTGTTTCAGCATTTTAGGTAACAGAAAAAAATCATGGCTACGTGAGAGCAACTTTATTTCAAGAGTAAAATGTGTGCATTTGGCCAGGCAGTGAGTCCATGAAAAAGTAATTCATTAGTAATTAGTAATTCACTCAATATGTAACAAATTATTTGCAAAAATTGAACTATACTTTTCATTGCAACACACATGTTTTATTACCTGTGGAAAAATAGTACAACATAGTAATTCAAAAAAGGAGCTTGCAAATATCATATTGACATATAAATATTGACAATTATATTAGTAACATTAACTTGACCGGTAAAAGACTAAGCTTTTTAAAGACAAATAATATTGGTCAGATCTGCTTGGTATTTAGTTACCACCATACATAATTAACTATTCTTCTTCTTATTATTAATCATTCTAAGTTGATCCTCTGCCACTGAGCTGTACTGAGTAGCTTTATGTGTTCTCTCTGAATATATGCCTGTCAAATTCCAACATTTAATTAAAGGGAATTTTTAAACTCAAAAACTCTTCTTGTTCTTCTTCTTCTTCTTCTTTTTCTTCTTCTTCTTCTTCTTCTTCTTCTTCTTCTTCTTCTTCTTCTTCTTCTTCTTCTTATTATTATTATTATTATTATTATTATTATTATTATTATTATTATTATTATTATTATTATTATTATTTAAATAATATGATTGTTTTCAATTCGTATTGTATATATCAGTACCAAGAATTGATCAAATAACACACAAGAAATGATAACAGGTCATAATAAAGATTCTAATTAAGTATCGAAACAGATTATTAATTAATTGAAACATTGCATTATGTCAAGTTAATATATTTATTCCATATTTTTATTGAAAAATGTGGATCTCCAGAATTTGACTGCAAAATAGCGAAACCTGGGACAGGATTCTATGATCTCACAAACCCGTCAATACAATGTAATTGTGTTGAAGATCTTTTTAATATTTGGTTAAAGTTAGTATAGTTAGTATTAGTAGTTATAGTTAGTATCTTCAAATAAAATATTACATGTGCAGCTGTTTCATTGACCCTAGGTTGCCTTGGAGCCCAATCCAAAATGAAGAAAATTTGTATAAAACAAGAAAATAAATAAATGTGCATCCAAGAGGTTAATAACCAAGGAATAAGAAGTGCGGGAAGCATTATAAAGATCTTTTCATCTGAAAGTGCCAGATTTGGTCTTCTTCATCCTCAGCCGAAACAAACAGCGATGAAAGAATCTCATTGGCTACACAAACGGTCTAAAAAAGGTTGCAAAAGCAAAGCTACATCGATGAACATTTCCTATTTTGCATCCCCTAACATTACTTTGCCATTTTGGGGATGATGAGTTCCAGTGTTTTTTGACCAAAGCCAATTTTTGCTCCCAAGTGGCATCTCTGATCAGTAGAATTTTATCCAGTTAATTTAGGGATGCAAAATGGCACAGCGAAATGAAAACGGAATCTAAAAGCATGAAAAGATTGAAAAAAGGTCCTGATAAAATGGGCAGATTACTTACTGATATTCTCTACACACCCTTCGTGAGTGTTTGGAGAGAAATTAGTACAATCAACTTTTTTTTCCCCATTACATAAAAAATGAAATTCAAACTTTAGCTGTAAAAAAAAAGGCCAGATACAGTGAATGTCAAAATTGAAATCATTCACAAGTTAAATGATAATATAGAGAAACAATCACCAGTATTTCTAATATGATGCTGCACAGATTTCTACAGGGTATTATGTTTTGGGTTCATAGTCGCATGGCAATCTGATGTTGAAACTGAAAACAAAATGCTTGGGTTTCTGTGGTTGAATCCAAACCTGAAGTAAGAGATTAGTGCCAACTCAATTGCTGAAATTCCAGTTAACTAATTTGTTGAGCCTCATTTACACAACACAGTTCAAATGCGTCAATTCTAATTTCCCTCCTATGTTGTGCGATGCAGCAAAAGAAGCAGGAAAGAAGTCTACATAGGTACATTCTTGGGTCCATTTCATGTTTCCTTCGCATCTGGGAATAAATCCAAAATTAATCTGACAATGTGTCTCTCATTGAAGCACACAGCTCTGATAAAGTCCATCAGAACAGATGTTACTGAAAAGGACTACTTTAATGGTGCAACCTTCACTGACTCATGGAGCTGTGGAAAGAAAAAGGGAAATGGAGGACAGGGCTCTATAGATGATTATGAAAGAAATTGGCTTAGGCTATTGTGCTCCTGTTTCTGTCCAGAGCAAAAACTCATATTTATTTGCTCACTTCTATTTTATCTATTGTTTAAATCATTTTATTTACTTATTGTGTCATATCTAGGCGACAAATCAAATCGTGACTTGCGAATTTTGCAAAGTAAATGCTGGTAAATAATCTGCACAACCAATGAGCTGCAATGCAACCCAAATTCAATTTAATATACTGGGAGTACAAACTTAATTTTAAGTACATTTATGCTACTTCCCTATAACTAGAATAGGAGGTGACTGTTAATTGATGTTTAATTTTTCCCCCCTATGTCTATTTTCAGTTGCCAGTTTGGCGCTCCTGATCTGACCTACAAGTTACAGTTGCTAGGTTTGCGATTCATGGTACTTAAGTGATGATGAATCAAAAAAAATAGTTTGGCCACTATGGATCTTTTTAGATACATTCATGCCTTTTTCCACAAATATTTGTCTGTTGTTTAATTTTATGTAATACACAGATTTTTTCCTTCCAGATGGTACTAAATGCACCCGAGGGCATGAGCAAGAGGCTTGTTCACAATTCATAAATGTGACATTAAAATAAATAATCACCGTAAGCACATAACTTGGATGAAGACGTTGTCATTAACAAACGTGAGTTCGCTTGAAGAATGAATGCTTACAAAACAATGTGGATGGCATGCCATTCATTAATTCACCTATAATACACTTTTGAAATTACTATTTTAAAAGTTAATTATTATTACAATATTGTAGTCCTCTATATTGTAGGCTAGTGTTAACTCATAATTTCCTCTCGTCTCTGAAACCTGGGATGCAAACTATGAGGCAAGGGGTTTTTTGGAACTTCAAGCTGACTGGAAATATTATTTTGCATTGCAGTAACCCTACATTTTCATTAATAGAAAAATTCAAGAAAGGATAGTCATAGATAACCAAAAAAGATAAAACTAGATAAATAACAGAAAACAAATCCTAATACCAAAGGACACTTAACATGTCAAATAAGCAGGAAAAAATACAGCATTTTGTATAATTTGGGGGGAAATGTATCTTCAGATCCTTCAGAATCTATATAAAATAGGATGAAAAAATAAAGGCAATAAAATAATCACATGGAGGGTTGTCTATATGAAGCACGGACCTGTTTCATTAATTGATTGGTTTTACAAGATATTATCAAAAAATATCTGATGCGGCCTGCTCTTGTCTTTTGCTGAGACTTTGTCAGATTTTAATGGTTCAATAACTCACTGTCGTTTGAAAAAAAAACAGACAAGTGATTTAGTTATATCAGATGTCAGGGCATGTCCCCTGTTGCAAAGCTTGGCAACTCTACGCCCCATGTAATCGCTGACTGTTTTTAGTATTGGGAATTTGGCACCAGGTGTGGCCAGAGTACAAATAGATGTCTTTTTTTCTCTTCTCTCGTTTGAGTTCAGCCAACTATGAGTAAGAGCCACCGTCAATTCCATGTTAATTCTCTCTGGTCCTGAGGGTTGCCTCGCTCACATAATTTTTTGAACTGGATTGGTCAAACATGGCAGCTGGTGTATTGTAGTGTTTCATTCCAGACTTACCCAATAGGTCTGGATACCACCAGCTCCACTTGAGGCTCCGATTGAGACTCCAGGATGATGTTGTAGACTTCCTTCATGGTCGCGCCTGGTAACAGCTTCCCGTTCCATTGCAACACCTCATCTCCTAACATTAGAAATACACAGGGGTGTAAAAATGTTTGAACGACTTGGGTTCCAGAATTTGCTAGGCTCCCAGAAAAGAATTGGACACTCTTTACCGGTTAGCATATCAAAGTCCAAGCAACTTTGAAACCAATAAAGAACTTCCTCTATTGTAACTGTTGGTCTTACTTTTTCATTGTTGTTTTTTACGATGCAGCATTGATGCATTTTACAATGATGATATAGATTTTAGTGAACTGGTGATGCACTTTATTGATGCTCTTTGTGAAGTTTGATGGTGCTCTTTATTGTTGATGGTGCACTTTATCCGCTATTATTGCTTGTTGTTATTGTTACTGTTCGACTGTTGCAGGTTGAGGCAACACAACTCAAATTTTTTTTCTAATTTTTGATGTGAATATGCCCGAGATGGAACACGTATATTTTATGAATGCATCAAAATAGGAAGTAACAAATTATGAAAGTTTAACAAACATTGCCTTTTGCAAATGAGAGCTGTTATGTGAATGATTTATCTGATACTCACCTTATTAATACAAAATAAAGCAGAGTTATTTCTGGCTCCTAACTCAAACTGCACAGAAATATTTTCTCTACAAAACACTAAATTTCAGCAAAAACATTTTTTCATATACATCAATGTATTTGAAATGGGTGATCTAGATTATAACAGCCACATATGTCATGGAGTTTTACTTTGGTGACCATACCATGATGGTATGAAACTACACTGTACACATTTGTTTACAGTCACACCTCACATTGTCTGATTTGCTTATAATCATGACATTAGTCTTTCAAAGTAACATTTAATCCTTACCATTACGGAATTTGTTAGAATGAACTCATACTAAGTATTACATTTGCCCTGAGTTTTGGTTGTTATTTGAATGAACCTGCTCTCAGATGTCCCACCACATCGGCCAGGCTGCCCTTCTTGACTTTGGTGATGAAAGCACCTAATCTCCCTGACTCTGTAACTCTGCCTCCCACCACCTGCAAAAAGACACAAACAAGCTCTATGAGACCGTATATGGACAGATTTTTCTCCACGGGTGTCTTGCGTTACATCTGTTCTTCAAGCCAGGCTTGACCTTTAACCCCAGCAAAGCCCCGGCTTCTTTAGGCATTGTGGCGCTCCTCTTGCTGAGGGTGATTTGTCCAATCAGATGGTCACCCTCCTTGGACGGCTGCCAGGTTACAGGATGCTGCACAGCAAGAGACATAATCATGGATACTCAGCAGAGGTGATCCTTTTTTGGTTTCGAAATGAAAGGTAGCACATTTGCGTTCATGTCTAAAAGTACTTTCTCTCCCTTGTTTCATGTCTCCACTTTGTGCTGCAAACCTGATCTGTCGCTCTCATTACTCACAATACTAACACTATCTGTGTTAAACCAATACGTGTTATGGGTGACGGTTAAAACTGGCCTATGCTTAATATTACTGAAGTAAGTGAAATATTGCAACATTGCATAAACATGGGTAAAAGTATTGACGTATCAATATTGACAAATATCTTACAATCATTAACTTGAATTAACTTTCTTTAAAGATTCCTGAGGTTTACTTTAAAAATAAACTAAATTGAATGCCCATTTTTACTATACTACTAAGTGGAGAAAACTGTCAGGGGTACTATGCAATAGAAGAATATCAGCCAGAATGAAAGGAAAGGTGTACAAGACAGTGGTGAGACCAGCAATGCTGTATGGTTTGGAGACAGTGGCACTGAACAAAAGACAGGAGGCAGAGCTGGAGGTAGCAGAGATGAAGATGTTGACGTTCTCTTTGGGAGTGACGAGGATGGATAGGATCAGAAATGAGTCCATCAAAGGGACAGTACATGTCAGATGTTTTGGAGAGAAGGTCAGAGAAGGCAGACTGAGATGGTTCGGTCATGTACAGACAAGGGATAGTGAATGTATTGGTAGACGGATGCTGGAATTGGAGATGCCAAGCAGGACGTCTAGAGGAAGACTAAAGAGAAGATTATGGACGTATTGAGAGAGGATATGAAGTTAGTTGGTGTGAAAGAGAAGGATACAGAGAACAGGGTTAGATGGAGAAGGTTGATTCACTGTAGCGACCCCAGAAGGAAAAAGCCGAAAGGAAAAGAAGAAGACTACTACTACTACTACTACTACTACTACTACTACTAATACTACAACAACTAATAATAATAATATGACACTTTTAATATACTGCTACTACTTTTTCTACTACTACTACTACTACTACTAAAAATAATAGTAATAAACGATTGTTATAATAATAATAATAATAACAACAACAACAACAACAACAACAACAACTATTATATTATTATCATTATTTATTATTATCATTGTTATTATTTATAGTTGTTGTAGTATTAGTAAAAGTAGTAGTAGTCTTCTTTTCTTATTATTTCTTCTTATTATTATAATAATTCTTCAATTCATTCAATTAATTCTTCTTCTTATAATAATAATAATAATAATAGTAATTATTATTATTATTATTGTTATTATTATCATCATCATCATTATTATCATTATTATTATTATTATTATTATGTTTTGTTTATCTTTAACAGGACAACTGTTGACTCATAGTTTTTATATTTATATGGCAGTAACAAGAATTAATTAAATTTATCAAAATATGTAGTCTCACAACTTTTGTCACAAATACATTCCTTTTATAAATATGATGCATGTTATGACTTTATTAAGATGACGGCACCATTCAAAACAGGTTAACAATAAAAAATGGGAGAAAAAAATGTATTACACACCATGTTTTCCTGATTGTACCACTCTGTGAACCGTTATTGCCCTAGCTGCTTATCGCTGTCAATGGATGCTACAACTCGACTCTGATTAAATGCTACTTTCAGTCAAATAACAGAACAAAAAAAAAGTTCAGGCACACAATGTTTCATTTGATGTTTTGATCACCAGTCACAACTCATAATTATTTCTTTCATCAAAACAAACAATATAAAACTTGCAGACTGACGAACAGATTTATGTAGACTTACGTGCCACACAGTGGGGTCATGAGGGTAACATTCCCAGTCTCCTGCAAGAGAACAAATATATTAATTTTTATCATTCATTTTAAATTCATTCAATTTTTTTATTCATTAAGATCAATACAAAAAATACAGACTAGCATATCTCTGGATAATGTAAGGTGCAGGAAATCAATTTGACTTCGGTTTAAAACAGTATCTCAAGTATACACAGAACATCGAGCTGAGCATGAAGAATCAACATTTGATGCACAACGCCCATTAAAATGAGCAAAACATTTGTAATGTTTGCCACAATTTATATTGAAAAAAAACAAAAAGAAAAAAAAAACAACAACCAGGAACACAGTGATACAAACTGTGAGCACTTTTCATGGTGCGACAATAAATAAAAATCAAAGGTGAAAGTTTTCTGGAGCTCGAATGCATGAAAGTGCATGAATGCAACAGTCTACAATGTTATTAATATAACACTAAAGCATGATGTATTTAGACCATAACACTGCGTTGATTTAATTATATGACCAGTACATGGAATATGGTCTTCTCTGTTCTGGTTCGGGGCAACTTTCATCAGTAAAGTTTCAGGTGGAACATACATATGAGAATTCATGTCGCAATTGATGTCAAACCAGATTGATTTTTGTCACAATGCAGTGATTAAAAGGGTTTATCAAGTGTCTTGGTCACTGGTGAAAATTGAATGATAAGATAAGATAAGATAATACTTTATTGATAAACATAGGGGAAATTCGTTAAAAATGATGTAGTGAATGTCGTCAGTAGAGAAAGCGATCAGGGTTACTTGGGCTATCTCAAGGCCTTAACCTTAACTGTAACCTGGCAGTGTTCTAAACCAGGGTGGGGAAAAATAAATAAATAAATAAAAAAAACTTGTGAATATCACTTCAAGGTAATTTTAAGGAAACTAAAAACCTGGGATAGCTTCATTTGACCTGATGCTGTTGATGATCTGAACCAGCTCAAACTGGAATCTGACACTGGAAATATCCCAGGCTAATAGTTTAAATTAACTCAAACCATCACTATATTTAAAAGCGGAAATTGTTGTCTTACCACCCAATTAAAAGCATCCATAGTGCTATGAATACAATTTATAAAATTGTAAAGCTCTAAAATCAGCATAAGGTATATGTGATTGATAAGTGAAAATGTCAGGCCATAGGATGCAGCCAGAAACCTTAAAAAAATATTAAGAGGATTTAAATTTGCACTGTATTCAAGGATTCTGTCACAAGCTTCTTTCACTACCATACCTATTCTAATTTTGTGCAATAATTTTAAATTTATCAATACATCAAAGATAATTTACAATTTTTAAATAGATTTCCTACAAGTTTTATGAATTGTTTGACCTGGTTCACTTTTTGTAATAACCAGTGTGATACTTGAGATACTTTGCATAAAATCCACCCAAACTTTGCACGTACAGAGGGAATAAGTCAAGACATTGTACTTGTACAGTTAAATACATTGAAATACACAGTACAGAGGTCTGAGTCTATTTTCCTACATTTGTCTGAATTATTTGACAAAGCGGATCCGTGTGCTCTCAATGACTACAGGCTGGCAGCACAAACGTCACATGTCAGGAGTTAATTCAAGAGCCTCATACTCCAGCACCTGAGGGAATGGCTATCTGCTTCCCTGGACCCTCTGCAGTTTGCGTACAGGCAGCACATGGGTGTGGAAGATGCAACAATCTTCCTCACACACAGGGCCCTATCCCATCCGGAGGGTGCAGGAAGCACTGTGAGAGTCACTTTCTTTGACTTCTCCAGTACCTTCAACAATGTCCAACCCACCCTCCTTAAGGACAAGCTGCTGAGTACGTAACGTCACCCTGACATCACTACCTGAATCCTGGACTACCTCACAGGTATGTCAGGGTGGAGGCTGTGTTTTCTCGCCTGTGGCATGCAGGACAGGAATGCCCTAAGGTACTGTCTTGTCTCCATTCCTTTTCAACATCTTCAACTCGACTTCCAGCACAACTCTAGTTCCTGCCACCACCAGAAGTTCTCGGATGACTCTTCCATTAGGTGCATTACAGACTACAAGACCAAAGATGCACAGTGCCAGAGGGACCCATCACTGCCTGATGCTCTTACCAGGTTCTACACTTGCTTTGAGGATGCTGACACGACCCCCAGCACCAGACTTACTCCACCACCAGATGACACACCCATCAGTGTGACCGCAGCCGATGTGAGGAAGATCCTTCAGGGAATCAACCCCCGCAAAGCTGCAGGCCCCAACAACATTCAGGGGTGGGTACTGAAGGACTATGCACATCAGCTATCTGGGGTGCTGGCGGACATCTTCAACACCTCACTGTCACTGGCATCTGTCCCCACATGCCTAGAGACTGCCACCATTGTCCCCATCCCCCAGTGCTCCACTGTGACAGGCCTGATGACTACCGACCAGTTGCCCTTACTCCAATAGTCATTAAGTGCACATCAACAACTCCATTGACGCAATTGTGGACCATCACCAATACCCCTACAGGAAGAACCGTTCTACTGAGGACGCCGTCTCATCGGTAGTCCACACAGCCCTCACCCATCTGGAGAGCAGGAACTCCTACATCCGTCTGCTCTTCCTGGATTTCTCCTCATACTTTAACACCATCATCCCACAGACTTTTGTGCAAAAGCTCTCTCTCCTTGGACTAAGTCCCACACTGGGGAACTTGGTCCTGGACTTCATGACCAGCAGACCACAAACTGTCAGGATCCACAACACTGTTTCCTTGTCCATCACCCTCAGCACTGGCTCGCCCAAGGGCTGTGTGCTGAGCAAGACACCCCAGCTGTAATACTGTGAAGTTTGCAGATGCCTCGGCAGTATTGGGATGCATCACAAAAAACGATGAGTCTAACTACAGAGAGGAGGTGGAACACCTGGTGCAGTGGTGCAGAGATAACAACCTCTGCAAAAATACAAAGAAAACCAAGGAGATGGTGGTTGATTTAGAAAGGGAAAAGAGCCCCCCCCCTCCCCTGCACATCGGAGGAGAAGTTGTGGAAATGGTCTCCAACTACAGGTACCTGGGTGTGCACATATCCAATGACCTCATCTGGAGTACCAACACTTCCCGGCTGGTCAGGAAGGCCCAGCAGCACCTCTACTTCCTCAGGAAGCTGCGAAGAGATGGATTTGGGAGCCCGGTCCTGAGGACCTTCTACCACTGTGTGGTGGAGAACATCCTCTGCAGCTGCATCACGGTGTGGCACGGCAGCTGCACTGCTGCAGAGAAGAAGGGTCTGCAGAGGGTGGTAAAGGCTGCACAGAGGACGGTGGGGAGCAGCCTTACAACCACCTCGGATCTCTATACATTCAGTGCAGGTGGAGAGCACTACGCATCATGAAGGACTCCATCCCACACACAGACTGTTTCAGCCGCTTCCATCAAGCAGGCGGTTGAGGAGCATCCTAAGCAGAACCAGAAGGCTAGGAAACAGCTTCTTCCCGGAAATTGTAAGACTGCTGAACTCGAGCCGTGCTCCATAGACTCTCTCCCTCTCTGACACACGCACACTCTCCCTCACGCACACACACACACTCTCTCACACACGCTCACAGTCTCTCCCACTCACACACACTTTCTCTCTCCCTATTGACTTGCACTACACACGCTTTAAGACAATCAAGGTGCAATATCTCATTTCATTATCATAGGTGCAATAACAATACAACTACTTCCTCGTTTTACATGCGAATTTAGTGCCAACAGTGCTAACCTCTGCCTGAAATCTAAACTGTCATTTTACTGTGACATGTTTACATTTGCTCTTGTTTTTGTTTCTTTGCGCTTCTATTTATTTGTTTTTCATGGCTTGTAACCAGACCTGGGTACTAATTTTGTACCACATACTGTAAGGTGTGCTGGTATGACAATAAATATTCCTTGAATCCTTGAATCCATCGTTGGTTGCATCAACGACAGCGACAAGGAGGAGTACAGTGACCTGGTTGCGAGTTTTGTTGAGTGGATCAACCAGAACCACCTCCCACTCAACATCTCCAAGACCAAGGAGGTGGTAGTTGACTTCAGGAAGAATTGGAGGAGACTTATACCATTCACCATCCAGGGTGAGGAGGTGGAGATAGTGGACTCCTACAAGTACCTTGGGGCCCACATTAACAATGAACTGGACTGGACTCGTTTTTGGTTGTCTATTCTACCCTTGCTGTTTTTTAGTAATTTATTTATTTTTATTTTATTTTTCGTTCCCTTGTCTATTTTGCCCCTGTTGTTGTTCACTTTGCTGTCTATTCTTTTTTTTTATAGATATCTTTTGAATATCTTTAAATTATCTCTTATTTATATTTATACTCATATTTATTGATATTGCTGTTGTTGCACTGCTGTGACAAAAGAATTTCCCCTATGGCGATCAATAACCATCTTGTGGTTTTGTCCAAATGTAGTCTTCTCCATACACATGTTTGACGGGGTTGAAGTCTGTGCTGCTGTATGACACTGTTATGACATCGAGTAAAATAAAAGCAGGCGCTCCTAAGAGCCAGGAGGCTATGAGGTAAATGAGTTGTGACAACTCATAGTGGCGTTGTGTAATCTTAAAGCAAACCCCTCCAATGATACCGAGTTCTCAGTTTCACAACTCAAGCATGAGTGTGAGTTCGTGCAGTGGGTGGGCCATGTGGGTGACTTGATAGGTTAACAACGACCTGAGTCGAAAGAACAAAAAATGAAAAATATAGGTATATATTTCATTTTTAGATAGCAGGCATTTCTGTTCAGAAACAGATGAGGATAAATCTGTATGCATGACTTTTCCATCCAACTGAATGCCGTTGTATGTGTTTTCAGTGTTTTCTACTTCAATCTAGTCGTGGTAAAAAATAATACATTGTGGTGGAAACTGAGGGGCGTGGCCTTTCACCCCATGGGACTAGGGGTTGGGGGCGTGGCTTAGGCCGGAGGCTTATATGTGTGTGCCCCGGAATTTTCGGGTGGTTGTATAGTGGTATGGTGTTGCTCGATAATAAACATAATCTCTCATTCAAGACTCCAAGGCTTTGTCATCGATTATTCCTCACTGAGCGCCACAACATTTGAATTAAATGAAAAAAAATATGGGGAAGCATAATGTTATCAATAGAATATTATGGCTACAACTTAACTTTTGATTATTTTACTATTTTTTATCCATTAAATGTATTTGTTAGTGGTAACATTTATTATGTCTTATTCAAGGTTACCAAGAAAATAGAAGCAATGAATGGCTTTGTTTGCTATTTAAAGCTATTTGATTTAGTTTTATTTAATGCTATTTACTCCATTAGCATCCCAATTAGTTAAACGCATCAATTTGTCTTACTCCTAAAACCCTTTCCTTAATAAGAAGTACATTTTTATTCAGAGAGACCAAATTGATTTTTTTATACATTTATTATAATCATCGACTGCATCAATAATACTTGAGCCAACTTGCTCTTTCCCAAAATACAAAATGGTAATCACGCCTGCTGAAGATAAAAGGTATCACTTTAGGATCATTCAGAGGATATTTTTAGACCTCCTCCCAAATACAAAGTGAATTTGTCATCAAGCAGTTTAGCATGCCAGCTCAATCTTTTTTTGATTTTTGTAAGTTTTGGGTTCTTTTTTCTTTTTTCAATGCTGTCTTGAGAGACCCTTTGATGCCCTGTTTCCCACTTTGGCCTTCACTCTATGTCACGAATGCATTAATGCTGGAGTTTTTGAAGCAGGATGCAGGGTTCCATAAAAAGTTTCAGTTGTGGATTAGTGGAAGACACAGAATTTTAAATTTGTTTAAAGAAGGCATGTCATCAAACCCTGTACTTCTACTAGAGCTCACATGGTTTACTGGACATTCAAACTATTAAGGATATTTGCTAAACTGGCTTGTTGACTGAGAGGAGAAGATAAAGGTCCTTCTTTTTGTTTCTTTAATTTTTTGACCCTGAATGATCATATCAGTACACAGTACTCACTGTCTCCACTTAAACATGCACATTCCTTCAAATATAGTCACAAAATGAAAAATAATGTGTTCCATTGAGCTTTTTATTTCAAAAAGCTTAAGTTATCCTTTGAAGCTGTTAGGAGATTGAAGTTGCTGAATCAATCTAACATGGGCAAAGTCGTAAAATAAATCATATCCAAACACATTTTTATAATATCAACTATACATCCATTGTCTGCCGCTTATTCTACACTCTCAGTCACGGAGGATGCTGGAGCTCATCCCAGATGTCATCGGGCGAGAGGCGGAGTACGCCCTGGACTGGTCACTAATTAATCGCAGGGCCACATATAGAGACAACGAGTCATTCACTGATTTGGGACAATTTTCCCAATTTTTCCCAATTAGCCTGCTGCATGTTATTGGACTGTGGGAGGAAACCAGTGCAGACACTGGGAGAACATGCAAACTACACACAGAAAGGTCCCCTTGTCGGAACTGACCCAGCTCCTTCATGCTGGGAGGCTGAATCACTAACCACTGCACCACCATGTTGCCTAATATCAATTAAAGTTGTCAAATTTTTATTTCAAATTATCATCAAACTACATTACATGAATTTTCAAAACACCCAGGACATTTTTAAGAATAATTTTCTTTTTATTTGGAGAAAGATATTACGTTTCAAATCTTATCTTAAAATCCTGCACACAATCACCAACAATTTAGTCAAACATGTCCTTAAATATGCCAGAAATGACCTAAAATTATGGAGGAAACTACTTTCAAATATATCATATATAATGACACATCGCAAAATATTCAAATAAATTGAAGTGGCACTTTAGTCCTTATTAAAGACTAAAAATTGACATCTCCATTGAAAAAAACACTGTCAAAGAAAAACCTTTCATGTCCATTGAAGTGATATAAGTGTTTTGATGTGTTATGCTGTCCGACGCTGATAAATGTCAAACATTAAATCTTTGAGTAAATACTTTGTGGAGTGACAAAAAAGTTATATTAAAAACAAGTTATATTAAACTTTATATGTTAAATTACAGTTAATATTAGAATTGTACATCTTACTCTCCAGTTTATCTCAGGAGTCAGCATTGGAATCTGAATTCAGTATTAATATGTATCAACTTCGGCCTTGCTTCTTTTACACCAGAAGATGAAATGGTTGTTAAGAAATAAGCCTGTACAGGTCATACCAGGAATACTGTATGTGCTTGACTGCATATTTGAGCGTGCGTGTGAGTGTGTCTGTGTGTGTGTACGCGCATATGTTTCTGCAGCAATCTCTCAATGATTTACATGCCTGGATGCCTTTAGGCTGCCAGCAACCACATCTCAGCTGACATGGTCTAAGTCTAAAACTAAAAAAGGAAGCAGTCTCTTGCAGCCAAGCTGGTGTTTAAAATCTGGCCTGACAAAACACTGTCACCCTAAACCTCCACTTGATCAATGTCTCTGCCTATGGTGCAGGTCCAGGTTGGCTCTGAGTGTACCCTCCTCTTCATCTCAGCACCGTCCTTGAGAATTTAAAAGAGGGCCTGTTAAGTATGCCACTGTTATAATTAGTTGTAAAGTCTAACAACAGGGCTCTTTTTCAACAAAAATACATGTAAAAAAGTTTTACATTAAATTGCATTAAATCAGAATCATCCAGCAAAGAATATTCATCTATTAATCTGGTATGAGTAGAATGTAGCCATTGTGGCAGACACTTAAGGGTGTGGTCTCTCACCACCATGATGTTATTATCAAATCATTACAGTTGTTAGAATATTTCAGTACACATATCATCAAGTCGAGACAGTTAAATTATGATAAGTTTACTTTTTGGAAAACTCTTTTGAAAAATTGAGCATGATCTATCTTGATTATGAAGAAAAAAAAGCCTCATAAATGAAAATGTCTAATTTAGAATGCCGTGTAATCTTAAAACAGGAAAATTTAGTCCATAACGGTGTAAATAAACTCAGATTAGAGGTCAGTTTGCAATCTGTGATTGACGATGATGCCTCACGATATTAACCCTTTTTCTTATGGGTATATTGGCATTCTTTCAATGGCTGGTAGATAAAGAACGAAGTCGAATTTTTTTTTCCAAGACCAACCAACTTCAAAGTTGTATTACTTAAATTTGCGTAAAAATAGCTTCTCTTTTAGAAGATAATCAATTCTATTTTTGTTTTTTACTCCTTTCAAAAGTGTCAAGGGCTTTTAACATCGTGTGCTTTCTTCTAGCTTTTTTTTAGCTTTTAAATTACTGTCTCAACTTTAACATGTATATTTTCTTTAGATATTGGCACAAAAAGAAAATTAAATTATCATCAACTGCAATCCCAAACTGGCAGAGAATATAATTCACAATAGTTAAAAAGAAGCTAAAAGAAAGTGTAAAAGGATTTTCCTCATATTTATTGTATTTGTCAGTGAAGCTTTAAATTTCAAAAAGTTTAAGTTGTCTTTTGCGTCTGTCAGAAGACTACGAAGTTACTAAATCCAACTACTGTTGGCAGTCATAAAAAAAGAATGTATCCAAAAACATTATCTTAACTAAAGCTCTCAAATATAACTTCAAATAGCATAAAACTACACTACCTGAATTTTAGGGAGGAAACTTCCAGAAAATGTATAATAATTTAACAAACGTATTACAGAGGAACGCAAGTGGTGAGTTGACATAATGCAGCTTAGTTGTGCAGAGCTAGAGTGTAAACAGTCGCGTGTTGCTGGGCTTGGGGACATGGTCAGCTGTGTGAAGCCACACAAGGTCAGATATCAAATGGGGTCAAACTGCCCCATTGCAGATACACACACACACACACACACACACACACACACACACACACACACACACACAGCCCACTCTACTTACTCC
>CAAKHD010004887.1:5000-12180 GCA_901007705.1 Fistularia tabacaria
TGGGGAAACTTGGATATTTTGGACTGAAACTGCAGCTGGGAATCGGAACCTGGTGAGCAGAACGTGAAGTTTCAACTTCCCCAAATTATTGAAGTCCTTCAAAGGAAACTGGATTTTATCACTGAAAACCTTTAAAAGATTTTTAAAAAATGCACACACACTGAGATACAAGTCATATGCATGCACACACGCACACACATACTTGTGACTGTGCGACTAACTTATCCAGAATTTGTATCTGACTTTCCTGAAAAAAAATATTTTTTTTTATTAGATTCACATGGGAGACTTGAAGTGTTTTCAATACTTGCAAGTTGTCATGAAAATAACTAATTATATTAATATGTTATGGATTATTTTTCAATCGCCCACTGCTTTCGTTTCAAGAAAAATGTCTACATTTTTGGTTTAATCCCGTACTTAATATTGGCTTTGCTCAAAATTTTGAGTGCCATTTTCTGCATCGTCAAAAAAACAGCTTTATGTTTATTTATTTATTTATATTCCTTCAAAGAAACTGACGCAGGTTATCTCTGCACCGGACAGATGGGAATTAGAGGCACCCGAATTTCCCCTATGGGGATTAATAAAGTATTATCTTAAAAGCTGCCAATTCATTTCCTGCAGCTTCTTGTCTGAGTGCATCCTGATGCCGTGTGTGATCGGTGAGACAGGGTGTGTGGAAAACACACACACACACACACACACACACACACAAGCACACACACACACACACACACAAACCCTCTTGACATGAAGGACAGTAAACAACACAGGAACCCCTCCACACACACACACACACACTTCCCCCAGAGTAGAAAGGGTCACACAAACACAGCATCTCACTGGCTCTTAATTTGTTTAAAGTGGCCCATTGAAGAAAGGATCCCCAGCCGGGAGAAAATCTGGTTTCCAGGGCCGTCGCCACGGCTCGGGTGGTGTTGTTGAGGAAGCAGGTCGGGACGCCTCAGCTGACTCCCAGCACACACAGCTTCACACAGGCGCCAGGTTGTAATTAACACTCTGCAGATTACGTTTACAGGACCAACATGGTCTGCCTGAGTTTTATTACCGCCTGGGTTGGACTTCTGCCCCCCGCGGATACAAAACACTCCCTGTTAGATGGTCTCCTGTCCTGTGTGAGAACCTCCGAGCTTGTTCCCGTGAAGATAGAAGAAAAGTACCATCCGACTCAAGAAAGGAGCAAATCAACAGTAAAAACTCACCACTTTGTTTGATATGGACCAGGTTCTCCGTGGAGGAAAGCAGGATCGAGACGTCGTTTTTTTACAAAGTCAGGTCACTAAGTTCAGGTATTCTCCTGCAAGGAGGTACTGATGGTTGACTGACTTGACGTCGTGAACAAAACGCTCGCACAGCGGCCACATTTGGAGACATACAACCGTTCAGCCTCTCATTCACACGTCTGGACAATTCCGGTCCTGATTAACCCATTCACTGTCTGAACCATTCACTGTCTGAAGTGTTGGAGGAAGACCGAGAACCTGGCGGGAACCCAGGCAGAAGAACATGGAGAGAACACCTGGAGAACTCGATCAGAATCCATTGAGGGACTTCCTACAGCGCGGGTCAGGGTTGGGGTTCGAGTCTTCATCCCGAGACAAATTTGGGGCAACACAAAGAAATACTTCCAAGTAATTTCTTGGGCTTTGGCAGTAACATCAGTAAGGAATGTTCAGGGAATATGTCTCTCGCTGTAGAGGGCTTCGAGCACCTTCATATCTGTCGCATTGCTTTGTCAGGTTGAAAGTGTCTCATTGCTTCTCCTCTGTTAAATCTTCAATCTAAGAAACTGGAGGAATGTTCTTTGCCATTATTAGTTCTATGATGGTCCAATTACCTCTTATTCCAGCATGCTGTCAAATATCTGCCTCACTGCAGACAGCAAAGTAAAAAACTCTTTTCCTTGCTGTGCAAATGACAATCCTTGAATGCTTGAATTCTTCAGTGTTTGAATCCTTGAATCCCTGAATCCCTGAAACCTAGTCAACGTGCTGAGCACTTGTGCTTTTTAATGGTGGAGCGCAACAAAGTGTGTCAAGCACACCTCCAGCGCGAGATGGCTAACCCTAACCCTAGCTTCTAAAAACATCCCGGTGGAGTTCAGAACCCAGGAGCTGCCAATAATACTGGCCTGGGGATAATTCAAACCGGACGGCTTCCAGTCACTGCAGAACAAAAAATAGAAAGCCTCAGTTGGTAAAAATAAATCTAAAGTTCAAACAGGAAAAAAAGACATACTTCAAACACTGAATCAACATGCTTCAAATTAGCACCGAGGCCTGCCGACACTCATACAACCAAGATACCTCTGAGGCCATTCGCCACAGATCAGAAATGGAGGAGTCAGTCTGCGAGCCAAGGCTGCTCCGGATTCAAGCGTGAATTGTACTGAAAAGGAAACCCCGTGCAATGTCCGGCTCAAGACACTCTTTCCATTCAATGGCCAGTTGATAGATCTGGGTCTGCTTTGTTCTCCCTTCTTCAAGCCACTCATTTTGGACACCAGCGGTTCCTTGTTGGAGAAAATCTAAAATCCTTACGTGCTATTCAAGTGCCCACGGATAACAAACTGAGCGAAGGCATTCAGGGATGACATGTGGTCGACTTCTCTAACCTGCATAAATGCTGTATCTGTAGGCAAGGCCAGAACCTCTGCCAGAGCTGCTGGTTGCCTGGACTGACAGCTCACTTCACTCAACTCTTCAGTCAACAACACAATGAGTAGGCATGTGCATGTCACACTGTGACCTCTACGGCTCAGTGTCTGAGGCCTTCAAATTTACGGAGAAAGTATCTTGATGAGGAGTGAGGACTTTCCTTCAAAACTCCTCGAAAAATCCGAAAGGAGGAGTGCCCTATATATACGGAAAGACTGGAGCTGGATTTGGAGAACAAACCGTTGGTTTGGCAGATTTCGATGGTCAAGAGCGATCAGTGAAAAATGTGAAAAAATCTGTGGTTTCAAACCAGCAAACAACAAATATTGTTCACCTCATGTCCTCGCCTTTACCTTCTGATGGAACCGGCGCTGGTCCCACCTGCCCAGCTGATGGCTCAACATGATGGAGGTTAGTTCTTTTATTCATCTGCATCACAAAACCCTGCAGGTCTCTTCGTTGACATCACCTTTTTTTTGAGCCAAATCTTATCGACAGGGAAATTAGAACGTCATTTTTTATCTGCCTCTTCTCAGAGTGGCAAGCTGAATTTTGACCGTAGAGGAGAGAAAGGACAGCGAAAACAGGCTTCCTCAGTGTGGGAACACAACATCTGAGGGAACCTTGTCCTCTGTCAGTGGATGTAGATCATCTGTCATTCAAGCAACCAGCAGGTGCCTTGCTGATGATCTGCGGACAATTAGGTCAAATTAATAACCCTTTGTGGTTTGACTGTAGCACCGTTGACGCACAAATGCGGTCTCCCTGACAGCGCTGTAGACCAGGACCAGGGTGCATGAGATGCATCGCGGTGCAATACATCCATGGGCTCCAACTGATGGGATCATCCGGTCCCCTTCCAAATGATCGATAAAAGAGACAATGCCACTCAACAACCACTCAGAGTGACGATGCTAGCACGACTAGCAACTGTATTCGACGAATGCTAGCATGTGTACTTTAGCTATGTGAGTAGAGCCGAGAGCTGCGGTCGATGTGTTGGGCTTGGTAAGCTGTAGTTTTGATACCACGCTGTGAGGGCGGCGTCACTGAAGACACCTCAAACACGTCTTTCCACAGAAGGGAAGTAACTAATGATGGACCTAATGATGACATTTGCCATTCTTTAATTCATCTTTCTTTTTCGGTGCATTCCCTCCAAAAGGCTTTCCATCACATCTCATCTCACCCTGTTGGAACCGTGATTGGCTATGACACTTGTCACATCTCAGGGTATGAAATCACCTTTGGCTTCACACAGTGAGATGTTGGCACCGGTACCATGTGGCCGCTGAAGGGTGCCGACGAGGAGCCAGAAGTACATCAGCGGAGCAACCCTGTGCTCCTGAAGCATTTGAAGGTGTGACACGAAATCAGAAGGAGATGTTTCCGGAAATCATTTTCAGAAGTCTGTGTACAGACGAGGCTTTTCAACCCCCCAGCGCCGATCTCCTCAGATGCTGTCCATCTGATCAAAGGGAAGTGTAAGGCAGAGGAACCGGGTCACGGGATCTCCGGACGATGAGGTCGACGTGAACGGAGAAATGAGTGAGCCCTCCGAGAGGTGCCGGCTGAGGAGGGCTGTGGGGGCACAGAGGGGCTGAATTGGGAGACACAGGAGAGGAATGATGGAGGGCTCACACGCCAGCCTTTGTGAGAAAATTATAGCGAGGTGCCGCCAACTGAGGCGGCGTGGCGGCGAGCCAAAGGCCCCGGAGAACAAAGGCCCAGGATCCCTGGGTGAGCGAGCGCCGGCCTGCCTGCCGAGCCCCCAAACTTCATATTTACATGCGACGCCGAAGAGTTAATTGCTGTGAATTCCTGTGCTGGGTGCAAAGCGGGGGCTTCGTTTTACATGACAAATACGCTGTTCGGCTCATTCTGACGAGCTTCCGGAGGAGTTGGATCAGGATACCGCAGTTTGAAATAATCTCGGATTGCCATCAGACCGCTCCAATGAGCCATCAAGGAAAGAAAAAAATAAGCACATTAACTAATGTTATTAGGATTTTGAAAATTCGTATCAGGACCTTGAGCTGAAACGGGAATGAGGTCATGAGAGGAGCTTGTAGATGTTGTCTTAATAAATGTTACTTACTTTTGGATGATGAGCACCTGAGCTTGTTGGAAAACTACCAGTTTGTACAGTCATGATAAATAATCCAGTTATTCTGATTTCACGGCACTTTTTCTTGCACCCAGATCTCCTCATCACAATCCAGGAATATTCAGGTGTTTCGTGCCTTGACTGGGAGAAAAATCCCATTTCGAGCTCCTGCTTCCAGAGCAAGACAAATTCAAACATTTCTTCACGAAGCTTCTCGCTCCACAGAACCTTTTCGAGTTTGATTTGACATCAGTGGTATTTTAATGAATGTCTCAGGACACGTTGAGTTGGAGGAGAGAAGAGGCCCCTTTAACCGAGCAGACCTCGTCCACGCACGGTTGGTGGAAAAGTGCCAAACTCCACAAGGGTTGCTGTGGTTGCTGATCTTTGGTAAGCGAGAGGTGCCCTCGAAGCCGGAGAGCGAGCCAGCGGACATCAAAGTGGGGTCTGACCTTGCATACCAGATGAGGTCTGGATTAACGAGCTCCAGACATCAAACGGTGGGATCGTCCCCCACGAGTCATCAAACCCAGCTCGCTCACATCTTCCGTGGCAAAAAACATCAACCTTGCAATGAATCCCAGTGTGAACATCGTGACCAGGACGAGGAGCCTGCTGCAGCCGGGCTGGACGCTTCAAAGCCTCCAATTAGCGGATGTGTGGGAGAGCACGATGAGCCAGGCCGCGGGCCAAACAGCATCCTTTACCAAACAAATCAAACTTTTGACAGGACATGACTGCCTCACACAGCAGCAGACTGCGCCTGCCAGTGCGGGGGGGGGGGGGCACACTTCTGATTAACACCTCAGACGAAGAAGACAAAGAGACAGGAAGGCTCCGGAGTCCAGGGGACGACGTTATCCTTCCTTCTCTGCGGAGATCATGGATAATTCTTGTCAAACTCTTCTTCTCCTGGCAACTGGATTGGAATTTCTTCCCTTGAAGATCATTTCACCTGTCATCTGAGAAGCTTCTTCGGTTTACAGCCATTGTCCTTCCTTGTAAACCCCCCTTCCAGTCACAAATAAACACAGATGGCGTGGCTGAGAGAACCAGAGGTTTCCGGGGCGATTCCCGAGTTCTCCAAGCCTGCTGAAGTGCTGTGGTGCAAGACGCTGAATCCCGACCTGCGCCCCGGGAGCTGCTCGGTGGCTGCCCTTGATCAGGTTCATCCATGACTGGATTGTCTGGAGCTGAGATCGTTGGAGCCAGAGTTATCTGCAAGGCCCTCCATAAGTGGATGGACACAGGGTCTGATTCTGAGGTGTCACTGCTGGTCAAACATTTCCGATGGGTTGTTTTCCCCTGAAGAAATCAGACTTCAGATGTGATATAAAAGCAGGCATCTTCTCTGAAAAGGAGTCAGGAGGTCATTTCACATTTTTGACCACAGGCACTTTCCAGATGAGAAGGAGATTGGATCACAGTGGTGCCATCCATAGTCCAGAGTGAACTCAGAAACCTGTGAGCTGAGTGGAATCCACTGATCAGGTGTTCTCTTTGAGACAGGTGAACACCTGCCTTCACGCAGCACTGCAGCCACAGCTGGACATCTGGACGGTGAATGAAGGAAATGTCCTCATATTCGATCCTAGTGAAAGACGTATGCAGATGAACCCTGCAGCTCATCACGGCTTCGGACAGGCTGTGAGTGACTCGGGAACTGAGTTTAAAGAGGTCAGTGTCTGGGACATGTGTCAGCCACAAACCAACCGGCGTCCAAACCGGTTGGTGTTTCTCACTTTTCTTACTCGGATAACAACAAGACTTTGCAAGGGTCTACCTGAACCCTTGGAGGTGACATATCTGGGAACCTCTGAGCAGGTCAACCTTCTTTTTTGGGGTCAGTATGACGACATTTTGCAGCAACTAAAGGAGGAAGGTAAACTGGACATTTATCTACAGTTTATAACTTCATTCCTGCGGACAGAGTTTTCACGTGGAGACAAGATTTACAGATTTAGAGGGACTCCATGGAAGTCTTTGGCAACACCAGTTAATTCCAATGACTTTGTTCAGTCCTGGTGAATCTCAGGTCTCATTAGAAGCCTCACAGAAACTCTGCTGCCCTTTTGGTGCATACCAAAAACCATGTGACATTTCCCTCAACATGTATACATGCCTTCATTTGGTCTTGGCAAACACAGAATTTTTACTTTCCTTAAACTTTATTTATCCCTTTAAAGGAAATTATTTCTCTGCATTTCACCCATCATGGATGAACCATGTGTGGTTTGCAGCCACTTAGTGGCGCCAGGGGAGCGGTCAGGGGCTCAGTGTCTTGCTCAACAACACTTCGGCGTGGCTCAGGGGGTCGGAGCGGTCGTCCTTGGAAACCAACATTCCTGGTTAGCTTCCCGTGGTCCTCCAAGCCCGCCGAAATGTTGTTGAG
>CAAKHD010004888.1:0-18271 GCA_901007705.1 Fistularia tabacaria
CCCCCGCCCCCCCCCCCCGGCCCTCCCCCGGCGGGGGGCGCCCCGGGGGGGGGGGTTTGGGGGGGGGGGGGGGGGGGGGCGACGACGAGCCGCTTCGACTCTCGACGCCTCCGGACGGACAAAGTTAACGCGTCCATCCGTTCGGGACGTTTCGCACCCGCCGCGTAACGCAGGTACCACCGGGCGTATTACACGGTATTACGGGTCAACACGCCCGGTAACGCGGTTACCCCTTCACCACCCCCCAACCCAGGGGGGCGGTGAGTAGAGGATCTCCAAACGGCCTTGTGTATGCGTGTTTGTATGTGTGTGTGTAGCCGAGGCCTGGCCGCTGCACGCCACGGCCTGTTGTGTTGTGGAGTAAAACCGGTTGTAATCGCGGTACTACGCGGGCTTGACACTTTCACGGTACTATCCCGTTTAACCCGCGGCCGACGACGTCTCCACCTGTGCCTGGCATATCGCGATCGGGGCATTGTTTTCCCACAAGTGAGCAGTTAGATACTCCCAAGGTTATCATCTGGACAATTTATTTTCACACCCAAGCTTCTCCTCGGCTATAACCCCGTAGTTACACACTTGAGCAGTGTGTTGTGGATTGCACATACGTCTTGATTTTATTTAGCAACACCAAGGTGGTTTAATACGTATCGTTACTGACAGCAAATTGTGTGCTCAGCCCACCGTAGCGGGTGTGGGGAAAAAACGTCAGTTTGCAGCCGACCACTATTTTTGCAACTTCAAACACCATCGAGTCATCTTGAGATGAGACGCAGTCGTGAATCTCAGTTTGCACAGTTGTGGCCTTTTTTTTCTTTCTTTCTTTTTCTTTTTTGAAAAGAGAAACAAACACGATCAATCAGTCGGCCAAACTAAATTATCCTTCCCCGGTGGCAGCGGCCCGTGTTTTTGTCACCTCACATGACTTATACTCACACACACTCCCACTTTCTACATGTATTCTTGTGGACTTTTCCACAAACAACGTCGTTTAAGCTACACGTGAGCCTGCTCTCATGCCAGCGTCGAACATCGAGGACAGAGGCGTACTATAGCCACCGTATGGCTTCCTTGTTCTTCATTTCACAGAGAGTAGTGCGAGTTGCATCAGGTCTTTGCGCTCTTATCATGAAGCCTGTGACTCCCACACCAGCTGTTGTACACAGTGTGGGACTGAGTAAACACACGTAACATACCTCCACCATGACCAAGTAGGGCTGACTGCCAAATTATTTTATGGCTGCTGCTGTTATGCTGTCTGGCCTAAATACTTGCTCATATCGGCTAGGCGCTATCTAGCTTCCTTTTTGGCACCGTCAGCATTTGCATGGAGGTTTACTATGCTTGTGTGTGTGTGTGTGTGTGTGTGTGTGTGTGTGTGTGTGGCTTTAAGTCAGAACGCACTCATCTATGAAAATGTACATTACTCCGACTAAAAGACGATGATGTATTATAATAGGATCGGAACGAATTAGAGGCTTCGCAAGCAGCAGACGGCAATAGAGAGGCAAACAACAAATAAGAATGGTTGGAGGGTGAACGTAGGAGCAGGCACGGACAAGTGCACGTGTTTATGAACAGACCATCAAATAGCGGCTGACAAGTACAGAAGGCCCCGAGGTAGATCATAGAAATTGATTCAGGACATTTTGAGAGACGATTTTACCGTCGTAGTACGAAATGTAAAGAATATGGACAATGTTCAGATTGTCCCTCTTATACAATCGCTGTTAACATTCGTCGTAAGCTCTGTGGTGACTGGAGGAAACAAGGCAGCGCGCACAGCGTCAAGGACCCGAGGCAAGTCCCGCGCGAATCAGCTACACGGCAAACAAACCCATTAAATGACAACAGCCCCGCCGTTCAGGAGTCAGCTAAATCAATCTGTTTTACTTTTTAAACAGAAGCAGAACTGTGAATGAGTTCGGCCAGGAACAGGATGGATTGTGTATGACTAAAAAGCAACACTGAATGACTAATTATTCTGAACACCTCTGCTATACAGGATGACTTACAGCGCAAAACTAAAAAAAAGGGGAATACAGTCTGAGAGGGGAGAAGAGGAGGATAACAGGGAGGTGAGAGGTTAAAAAAATAAATTGATGTTATCGAGAAGAAAACAAAATGCAAACAGGAGGTAAGAATGACAGTGTAATAGCAAAAAGAGGGAGGGAGGGAGGGAATAAAGAAATGGGAAGTCAGGTAATGGGCTTCCACAGGAAATGGAGTTTGTAGGGGCGGTTTGACTTGGCTTTGAAATACACAGATAAAGGTCGCCTCAGAGAGACAGCGAGAGAAAGGGAGGGTTTCAGAATGCGAGTGAGGAAGGAATTCCCCCGCCTCTACTGCCCTGGCCAAAAAGTTGTGTGTGTGTGTGTGTGTGTGTGTGTGTGTGTGTGTGTGTGTGTGTGTGTTTGTTTGTGAGTGTGTGCAAGAGAGAGAGAGAAAGAAAGAGAAAGAGAGAGTGCATGCAGGGAGTCTTGTCTGGGCAAATTTCTTCTCACTATTTCCATACTCAAGTTGTAAGCCCTCGATGTGTTTACCCTAACAATACAACGACTGCTCTCCGCGTATATTTGTATCGATGCAATCCTTGTGTAATGTGAGTACAACCTGTTATGTAACAAATTAACGTGTAATAAATATGTGACTCACGCATTACTACTCTTGTAGACCATTGCATCATACCACAGGCAATGTATCTTCTTCTGCAAGTAACGGCAACCATATTTATCACTGATGACTGCCCACCATCACATGGTCCCGCTTGAGTCGGGGGGGGGGGGTTGAATCACTTTGATGCTACTTGGATGTTTTCATAGATCTTTGATTTTGATTCATTTTTTTCCCCTCAAAGCCATGGCGTCAGAAGCTATTTTGCGCAGTGAATATGCTCCGTGCATTTCTGAACGCGTTTGAACACTTTACTGACTCGAACTCCCGTTCCCTGTCTTACAGCATCTCTGGAATAAAGTGGGCAAGTGCAGGAGTCGCGGTAACACAATACAGGATGCTAGAGAGAAGCCCTGGCAGAGGAGGAAAATAAAGGCAGCGGGAAGGAGGGGAGGAGAAAAAAGACAAATAAAGCAAAGCAAGAGGGGGGAGAAATTGAGGAAAATCTCAAAACAAATTCAGAAAAAGACTCGTTCGGAGGAAAGGACCGCCAGATGAAAAGATGAAGCCGATAAAAAAGCAGGGCCGGTGTTCTCCCCCCTCCACCCGGGCCAAAGGGGGTAAGCGTCGGGGAGCCGGGGACGCTCAAGAAGGCGGCGAAAAGAGAGACTCTGACGAGAACAGAGACAGAACCAGCTCCCCGCAAAGACAAACCCCCGCCGCTTTTTCGGCAAACTCTCACTCAGACTCCTCCCAGACAGACCCGGTCAGAGCGCCGGACTCATCAGACGCAGAATCGCTTGTGATGGACTCTGGGAAATCTTCAGACGACAGGTCGGGACGATCGGTTTTGAGTGGTGGGAGCCACAGTGACAGTGGTGGCAGCAGCAGCAGTAACAGTAGTACGCCGAGCGCCAACAACAGCCCCAATCCCACCTCCAGTCGAAAAACAGCCACCTTTAAGGCACGTGTTCCAAAGAAGAAGTACACGTCCGAGCACTGCACAAGTACTACTGCTGGTAACCTTAGTAACCCTGCATCCAGCACTCCCCCTCCTCTTCTTGGCGGCGGGGTCCACAACCAGGGCTCAACAGGTCCAGGGAGTCCCAATGGCATCTCACACTCTGACAGCAACAGTCAGAGTCGGAGCATGATGGGATTCCAAAGCATCACCACTGGCAGGGAGGCACCTCAGGACAGCTCCTCAGGACCCCCTACTCTTTCTCTGGGTGGAGAGAGAGAAAGACCAGGAGGAGCCGAAGGGGTTAGAGATACGGAGAGGGTGTCACCAAGCCCCCTGCCTCGCTGCTCCTCCACAGACACCGCCAGCGAGCACTCGGCCGACCTGGAGGTGGTTACAGACGCACACGCGATGTCTGTGCCGATGTCTGTGCCGATGTCCGCCCATGCACCCTCCAGCCTCCCCGACGCTCTGTCCGACGCCCTGGCCAAAGGCTTGAAAAATCAGCGCGTCCTCGCCCGTCAGCTCATGAGAAGGAGTGACGAGGAGGGGGCGGCTGACAGGAGAGGTTCGGACTTGGTGTTCCGTGCAGGTGTGGTGCGTAAAGTCAACGGAGAGTATGGAAGCCTGGAGGTACAAATAAATGGCGAGAAGACCCTATGTCGCTATCCATACAGACATGACAGTCCTCCTGGGGTGGTGGACATTATCCTGGATGCCCCGCCCCCTGGTGTTCAGCCAATACCGGTGGGTACACGCGTATGCGTACCATTCAGCAACGAGGAGGGCAGCGAGGGGCAATGGCAGTGGTACCGAGAAGGTGTGGTCACTCAAGTGGATACTCACCCGGCAGTGGCTAATCGATATCGCGTCCTGCTGTCCGAAGAACGTTCCTCCTCCACGAAAGAAGACGACGACGGCAGGGGGTCCGCGGCCGCCACCCAGGCGGTGTGGGTGTCTCGACAAACACTGCGGCTCCTGACGCCACCCTGGGACCTCGATCTGCCATCTGGGGGAGGGAGGGAGGGGGAGGAGGGTGTGAGGGACATCGAAAGGGAGCAAGAAGACAGAGAGGAAATGGACGTGGAGCAGGAGGTGTGTCGTTTGAGCAGGGGGATGACATCCGGAGGATCGGTGTTGGGAAGAGGAATGCCCTTCCCGGGCATGGTCGCCGTGTCCTCCACATCGGGCCACAGCATTACCTCTCCTGTGACCCCAGCCTCGGTTCTCAGCCTGGCTCCTGGACGAGAGTGGGAAATCGAGAAGGACCTGGAGAGGGAGAGGAATCTCCAGCGAAAACAGGAAAGGGAGCGGGAAAGAGAAAGAGAAAGGGAGAACAGTGTAAAACAGCAGCAACACCACCCGTACATGCCACTCACCCCAGAGGAAGACATGGAGGTGTCCCACTTCAGCATGGTTCCAATGGGGACAATCATACCGGGGGCCAAACCTATGGCAGTCCCCCAGCATCGCCACATCGTCTCTAAGCCCCCTCCCGCCTACCTCAACCCTCACTTGTCCGTGGTGCGGGGCATCGGAATCCCCCCTGCCCACCTGGCCCTGAATCCCCACCCCCCTCCTTCGCCTGTCCTCTTAGGCCTTGACTCATCTGCAGCAGTCGGCGCTGCTGTCATTTCCACGCCTCAACTAACTCCTCTCCCCCCTATCTCATCCTCTTCCTCGTCCTCAAGAGTAGAGAAAGCCTCAGGAGGCGGCTCATCCAGCGGGGGAGCGGGTGGTAGTGGCGGATCGGCGTCGGGCTCCACCTCCTCGTCTTCTTCGCGTTCACGCACGCCGCTGACGGCCGCCCAGCAGAAGTACAAGAAGGGAGATGTGGTGTGCACGCCGACGGGCATCCGCAAGAAGTTCAATGGGAAGCAGTGGAGGAGGCTGTGCTCCCGGGAGGGCTGCTCCAAGGAGTCTCAGCGCCGAGGATACTGCTCAAGACACCTCTCGATGAGGACCAAGGAGATGGAAGCTAGCGGGGGTGTCAGGGACAGGGGAGGCGCGAGCAGCACCGGGACCCTGACGCCGTCTGACCTCCGACTGAGCGGGGGGCGGGCCAGCTCGGAGTTTGACTGGGACGAGACCTCCCGGGAAAGCAGTGAAGCCAGCAGCCGCGGGGGAGACTCCCGTCCCCGCTTGGTCCTCCCGTCCTTGCTCCCCCAGGACCTCTCTCGCTTTGACTTTGACGAGTGTGAGGCAGCGACCATGCTGGTCTCCCTGGGGGGCTCCCGTTCGGGCACGCCCTCCTTCTCACCCATATCCAATCAGTCTCCCTTCTCCCCTACGCCATCACCGTCTCCCTCTCCACTCTTTGGCTTCCGCCCAGCCAATTTTAGCCCAATTACTGCTCCCGCCTCAATAACACCACGCCGTCATCGCCAGCTGAGTGGCACTAAAATGGGCACACCGGGTGCTGAGAGAGAACGTCACTTGTCAGGCATCGTGCCCACTTTTCAGACCAACCTCACTTTCACTGTGCCCATGAGCCCCAGCAAGAGGAAGCATGACGCTCACCCGCCCCCTCCGCTGCCTGCGATCCAGGACTACCATACCAAACCTGACCAGCAGCAGATGGTGGGAGACCCCAACCTTGGACACAACCCCGCTGCCTTCAGAGTCCTTTCCCCCCAGAGTCAACCGACGACCCCCTCTTCGCTCTCCTTCCCCCGGTCACGTAGCACCACCAGCAGGCCTCCATCCTCCGCCGCCTCCACGCCCCCGCCGATGCTGGTCTCTCCGACACCTCCCTCCCCGCTACCCCAGGAACCCTCTCCGCGCCGCATTGTGCCACTTCGTGATTCGCCGGTCATTGTCCGCAACCCGGATGTCCCCCTGGCCAAGTTCTCCGACGGCCCGTTGGGTAGGAGAGAGAGGAGCCGGTCCAGGGAGCACAGCCAGCCCCAGCACGCGGCTCCACCGGGCCTGCAGGCACCCGTTCCCATAAACGGGGCCGCCACCAACGGTGCAGTTCTCCTGCGCAACCCCACATCCACATTGGTCCTGGTCACCTCTAGCACGGTACGGAAGCTGCCAGCTTGTCTTCGCTTATGATTATAGAAAGATGTTGTTTTGCATGTCTGCAACCTAACGTTCTAACCCGCCACCTTCCAGTCCTTGACTCCAGCCACAGCGGGTCATTCAGCCCTCTCCAGCTCCTCCACCCCGGGGTCGATGTCCATCTCAACAGGCTCCATCCTGTCCTCTGGATCAGTGGGCAGGGAGAGAGAGAAGAAACCCGAGGGACGCCAGGAGGCATCCGGAGGGGCGCTGCAACAGCCAGTAGCCTGCCACCCCACGCCGACGGCGCTGCTGCCGCTCATATTACCGGCCGAGTCACCGCATCCAGCGCCGCGCAAGCAAATCATCATGGGCCGCCCGGGGACAGGTAAGAAAGTAAAGGTAGTAGGAGGTGGAGATGATGATGGAACAGCAGCGCTGACCTTTTTTTCTACTCCCAGTACCTCTAGTAAGCCTCGCATTTGCTGTGCCGTAAATGCAGGTAGTGATATGCACACAGTAGCTTATGTACTCAAGGCTAGTACTTCTGGCTTTCATGATCTCTCGAGGGAAACAGGAGTGTCATCATGGTGCTATGGCGATGACTCACGTACACTTTACGACTGCTCGCTCACACTGTATGAAAGTAACCTTTAGTCAGAGGATGTATTTTCCCGATTAATCTCCTTTTTTTAGCCGTTTTGACACAGTGCTTTTTATAAACCGGTTTATGATCGGGAATTTTCCATAGGTCATTATACGTCTCATCTATATCACGGCGGCTTCAGCTGTCAATTATGAATATTAAATTAAACCTGTTAATCAACCGTCTGTACTAAAAGATGGGGAAGTTGGACGGAGCATCGGCAATGTCCATCTTACCCCATTGATGCATTTGTGCGACATTTAATTGTGCCAATTTTTGCCAGCTTGGTGTAAACTCAGCTGGATGCCGGAAAAAAGGCCAGGGAAAAATAGGGGTGTTTGGGTTAATTATAGTTGTATGCCTGTTTCCATGCCAACCTTTCGATATTGCATTGTGGCCAAACATAGAAAGCGTTAGCTTGAATATATGAATGCGATGCATTTCAAATGCGTGAACTCCTGTTTTGTTATCTGGGCACAATACGGACGGACACTGAACTCCAGAAGTGTAATAAATCCATTAGGACTGAGAAAAACATCTCCAGCTGAAACTGCATTTCTGGCCTAGCCGCAAAAAACATAAAGTCAAAGACACACGAGCAGGCAGGAAACTTGGCGCAGCTGCGCTGATGCAGGGATTGTTAAAACATGTCTGCCCGCGAGGAGAGCGTGTAAACAGTGCGAGGGTCTGAGCGGAGTTTGTTTCACAACTTGGTATTTCATGGCTCATTCCTGATCCGGTGGTAGTTTTTCCAAGTTGGCTCGGTCATCAAGGTCGACTTCAAGGAGCGAGGCTCGTTTTTCTGGGGCGAGGAGATCAGGAGAGGTTTAAGATACCAGTCACTCGGGCACCGGGATCTGCTTCTCATCATTTGCGAGTTTCAACTCCACATGTGGGCAGTCAGAGTAATTGAGTGTGCATCTGCTTGTGTGAGTGTGCTTGCGTGCCAGTGGTGCCACTCTTTGTACGGTATGTATGCAAGACAAGAGACAAGTGGTGTTTTACTGAAACTTTTAATATTGACATGTCTAGACACGTAAGACAGAGAGAGGGAGTGCAGTAAGGACATTTACACCTCCACCTCCCACACGCGCACACACACACACTCACTCACACACATATCGATGCACACACACTGTGTTCTAGACAATCAACCACGTCAGACAGGGCATCAAGGGCGATTCCAGCGTGATACGAGTATGTTTCATCACTGCGACCAAAAGAAGAAAAAAAAGAGTAATCGTAACGCTGGCGTGTTGTCATGGATACGCCGTCTCCACTGGTAGAACTACTGAGCTGGTTCTGGGAGTGTGCTTTTATTCCGCTTTCCCTCTCGCGTCCCTCACACCACTGTTTGCTGCCACCTGCCCCTGTAGAGTAACGTTTCCGCCGCCATACATTTTTAAAAATGCCCTGAGCCGGAGCGGGCTCCAGAAACAAACACACGCATAAGGCAGCGAAGGCCCCGCGGCTGAGATCTCCTAAATATAGCCCAGCTCAAGTGCAGCTGCATTAGCATCACAAGTTTGATTACTGCTCTCGCTCGCTACATCTGCAGCCCTTGGTGAGGGAAACTGAAGTCCCCTAGCTGTTTCTTACACAGCTGTAAGCCTCTCTATCCCCCCCCCGAGGTGGATTTCTTTGAACCCGGCTGCTGATCCCAATCATTACTGTCGCTGCTTTTAGAAAACCAATAGAGACAGATGGATATCTGAGTAATGTATCGGCGCTTGACTTTTTCATATTCATATCTGCTGAGACTATTCCTGCACTTTCCCCCTTTCATGGTACGAGCAGGTTCCCCAAACTGAAGAATCGTGGTCTTATTTTGCACTCTGCTTCCCGTCAAATCCAAGACCCAGCACGTCCGCAGAAACTTCTCAAATCAAGGTTTGGTGGATCCTCCTGCACACATAGACTTGTGAAGATGTCACTTGCACACTGGAATGCCAAGAAGAAGATCATTAGTGTAAAACAAAGTCAGAGTTGTTTTTAGTAGTAATGAAAGTGTTTTGTCAGAATCTATATTTAGCTTGGACCTCTGAAGTTCCAGACATCTTCAACTTTTGCACAGTCAGAAAATACACGTCAACAAAAGAAAGAAAACATCGACATCTTCGCTAATGCTAATAGAGGCCCTGTCGGATACGATCCCAGTTGTCGATCACACGTCAAAAGTATCAACCTGGCACTTCCACTGGGTTTCAGACCGACTCAAACGCGTGTTCTGTGTTACGGTCAGGACAGTGTTGTTGACCCCCAACCGCTGTACTCACAAGCATTGTCTCTCGCATATAGAGCGCCAAGTAGTTAGGAGAATGGTTTGCTCTGGAATGGACTCGAACCAAACCGGTTCGGACATGCGAGGAGACGCAGCCGCTTCGGTCGGGGCACCTTCTTAATTGCCCTGCACGCTTATGTAACGTTATAAATTTTCTTCCTCTGTTTCAAAGAGAACTCTCAGGGGTCAAGGGTGTTACTAGGAACTACAATAGCCCATTCAGCTGAGGGAAGTGGTGGCGCTTCCTCAGTGTAAGGACCCAAGATAATGCGAAAATGGATTTTTGAAGGTGGTTATATTTTTGGTGCCGTCTGAATATCTTTCCATCAGCAGGATCACATAAAAACTACAAAGGCCCTACTTTATTTTTTTGTTTTTTCCAGAACGGAGTTTAGGAGAAAGAACGTGGCCCACGATAGAACCGCCTCATTTTAGGATTTTTGGTTCCGGATGTTTTCTTAATGGGTAGTTTTACTGTGAATTTGTACTTGAATTCGTACTTGAATTCAGACTTAACCTCCAGGAAAATCTGCTTATTTTAGGGCTGCTTTTGCAAACCCAGGAAAGAACTTTTGACCAGCCTGATCAAAGAAATGTAAAATATAATGAACATCTTGGAGTCAGCCATGAGCCCTGTAGCATCTTGGCTGCAGTATTTAGAATTTAAATTAAAACACCAGAGCAAGCATCACTTCCTCAGCCGCTGTTCCCGATCTAAACGGCAATAGCAACCAGTAATTTGTCAGGAATGCAAAGGTCAGGCCACGGTGATAATAGTCATGTGGCTCAGAATCAGCGTTTCAAAGAGAACAACTCCCAAGTGTACGAGAAACTACATCGCATGAGGGACGTACTGCATTTTTCAAGCCGTGCGGCTCAGAGGTATCTGAATCTGCATTTAGAGAAAAAAAAAAGCCACAGCCAACAAATGGTTGGTTATAAATAGACAAAATTCATACTTTATATCAAAATTATAAATGGAAGCTGGACATTGCAGTACTGCTGCGCAGGGTTCATAGCAAGTTTATTTCCATCAGGATTAAACCTATATGTGGAACACTGCAGTCAGAGAGGAGTTGAGGATGATTTGTTTTTTTTATTCATTTAGATCATATTCACAAACACAATGAACTGCTACAAATAAAATCATGCAGTATTCCTTTGTCAAAGTAGTAGTGGTTGCACGGATTATGGTAGTTTTCACAGCTGCTGTGATACTTGTAGTTGTTGTAGTCATACTGATAGTGCTTCGATATTAATAGGAATCACATAGCCAGTAATAAAAGTAGTGTCTCAATTAACTGTTGTGGTGTGTGGTACTTTCAGAAAATATAATTTAGTGTTTTATGTGTATTCATTTCAATCAAAGCATCAACACTGTTTGCCTTTTAGGGCCTTTCTTTGCCTGCAACATATGTCCTTCCACCCTGGGAGAAAATACCCCCCAGAAATCCCTTTTATCAGGGAAAACTATGCTAGGAGCTCAGGAAGAGCCTCTGAGAGGGAACCGCGTTCCCGGAGAGACAGACTTCAGGAAACATGTCGGGATGACAAGCTATTACATGTTAATCGAAAAGAAGAGTAACACCACCAGCCCTCAGGTCATTTGACCTTCCTATTGCCAAGGAGACTCAAAACAGAGAACACATACAAAAGAAAAACATTTAGGGAATTTAACACTGACCGTACTGGGTTGTAGACGATGGAAGCAACTACAGGACCATAGTTTTCATTTTCTCCCCGTGTCTACGTGGGTTTCCTCCCACAGTCAAAAAACATGTAGCAGGTTCATTCGAGACTAATTTTTCCAGACATGTGAATGAGAGAGTGAACAGTTGTATGTCTCTATATGAAGTGTGAGAGAGAGTGAATGGTTGTTTGTCTCTTTATGTGGTTCTGTGATCGGTCCAGGGTGAACCCCGCCTCTCATACAATGGCAGCTCGGATGAACACGTTCTCACTCCCAATGTGTCAACAGCCTGATAAATGGGGAAGGTTCCCTCAGTGTTGCAAAATAACACCTTGGATAACCCTTTCTCGTCATTTTTTTGGCGAACTTGGAGCGTCATGTCTACATCAACATCTGTATCTATATCTAAACCTAACCCGAATAAAAGAAGAGTTTTTATTTTCCACATCTTTCTGTTTCCTAATGAGAAATCGCGTTCCTCCACTGACACTGCACCCCAAAATAGACGCTTCTCCAGGTTCATCGAAAAAAGACAAAAAAGCCAAAGCGCGTCGGTATCTGACGCAGGCTTGGGAATGAGAATGCGTAGCTTGGATAGACTCCTGCCCCCCATGACCTTGAGTGAAGGATAATTATATAGATAATGAATGAATTAATGATAATAATAATAATAATAATAATAATAATAATAATAATAATAATAATAATAATAATAATAATAATAATAAAATAATACCTTCTTATTGAATAAAACCCTTTTTCTGGATATTTGGTTATCAAGGTATACTCAGGAATTGAAAATCACATACGATACTCACATCATAAATCAACAGTGTCCCCAGAATGATTTAAATTAAATCAACAAAAAACAGATTTCTTGCTTTTGGTTGCCAACCTCAAATAAGCAAGCGTCACTTTGTCTGCTTGTTCATGAGAGAAGAAGTTCCTCCGGAAACTCTTCACCTCCAGTCTGTGGAATATTTAGACTCACCTGGCTGTGATATATAGAAAGAGAGTTTGCAGCTTAGATTCTCAAGTATTTTAAAAGCCATTCAGACTCCCAGAAGAAACGGCCTTCATGTCCACTGTATCCCGGAGAGGACAAGGTGAAATCCTTTTATTTATTTTTTTTACTTTATTTTTGAGGTAGAATCACTCTTAAAAGACAACACTCAAAACACTCAAAAATGCCGTTTACTGTTTTTGTTTTTTTTTTACTCTGCCCGGCTGTTTGAACCTCACCATGACACTGCGAGCCACTGAAAAATGTCCTACCGGTCTCCAATAGAATTTCCTCACATCGCGACTGTTTCTCGGCCAACTCTCCTCTGCATAGAAGCACTGGCAAGAGAGGCGTGCAAAACAAGCAGCTCGTTTCTCCACATACTGTATCTAGCATACTGTTAGCAGTAGTTAGCATACTGCGTTTAATACAATAGGTCGTCCGAACCTCAATGACCGTGATGTGCATATTTATGTTCAGATTAAATATGAGAGAAGACTCAGCTTTTAGACAAATAGAACTTGGTCCGTTACGCACTGTACAGTATCACATTAGAAGAACTGCAAGATCACAACAAAAGTCAGGTGCACTCCAATCTACCGTAGCCCAGTTTCATATAATATTTCTGAGGCCCCTCTGTGCTCTCGCCACCAACTCACAGTTATCATGTTATAAAATGTACACTTAAATATGTGTCACACTTCACTCAACGTGCCCTAAATAGTTGTCGGACGTCAATTTGTCGATGATGTCACTGTCGAAGACTGACGTCGGGATAGTTCAAGTCACTTGACTTGGACTCGAATCAGACATTATGATGACTTTGTATTGGACTTGACACAGTCACAAACGCACGCAGGTCTGGTGATTTTGGAGGAGATGGCGTTGGGCCTGGATTAGGACCGCGGTGTCAGACCAATGATTGGGCTGTCTGGACTTGGAACTTGAGTCAGAGCTCGAGTGTTAACACTTGAGACTCACTTGGAGCTTTCAGAGACTTTGTTCAGACCTTGAGTCAAAGCGTGCTCGATACACATCGAGATATAGCCTTTATTTGTACGGACAGCAAAAACAGTTAGCGTCGTAATGCAATGGTCTCAGACTTTTTTGTGCAGAATCGTCGCCGACCTGCTAATAAAGTAAATGCGCGCCGCCGGAGCCCAGCTGCTCGGTGGCAGCGGTCTAGACACTGAGTCCGCTCTGGAGTCTGGAATCTCTGTGGATAAAATAACAGGTTCCCTCATCGCATCACACACCGCATGACCCCTCGACTCTTTATCCTGAGGGATGTATGTGTGTGTGTGTGTGTGTCTGTGTGTAGAGTGAGTGACTGAATACACAGCTCCATTCATGGTCTTTCTTCTCTGGCAACTTTTTATGAAGAGCGGTACCTTCTGTCCACAGCCCATGATACCAGGATAGATAAACATGATGACATTTCACTTTTTTCTCTCTCTCTCCCTCTCCCTCTCCCCTTCATGTTCCCACAGTTTGGACCAATGTGGAGCCTCGGTCTGTGCCAGTGTTCCCTTGGCATTCTCTCGTCCCTTTCTTGGAGACCAGCCAGCCAGGAGTGGCTGCCCAGCCTGCCGATGGCCAGCAGCTTGTCAATCAGAGCCAAGGTAGAAAATGACCTCAGTTCCTTTTTCTTTTTTTTTTTTGCAGAACATCAATCTGTGCCGTCACACCATATAAATAACTTTTCAAAGAGCGTACTATTCGAATAAGGGGAAATAACCACACGGAGCAGATCGCTTGTGTAAAAACAGCCAAAACACCCAAGTGCAAATGCTGGTTGGACAAAATAGACGTGCGGCCACGTAACGAGTTTCCCAAAACAGTTGCAAGTGAATTACAAATCAGCGTCGTTGGTGTTCCCACCCGTGCATGTCCAAAAAAAAATGTTGTTGACAAAACTTGTTAATTGACCCGAATGCTAAAATGTTTTCAGACACTAATTCAAACCTACAGAGAGAGAGATAACTTTGCTTTAAGACGCAGCTTTCTTTCCCTTTTTTCATTCATCAGCCTGGGAATTTTTGTTTTTAATCTTATTTTTTGTCAGTGTGTGTGTGTGTGTGTGTGTGTGTGTGTGTGTGTGTGTGTGTGTGTGTGTGTGTGTGTGTGTGTGTGTGTGTGATTTCTACCAATTCTTCATTTCAAGATCAAATATTTCTAAATTGCAGGGATGTTTATGAGCAGGACTGTATATCCTGATTGGCATTCCAAAGCACAAATGTAATGTTATGCTTAAGTATTTGTGAGATAAATGTCTTACGGGATATAATTATGGCGATCAAAAATCATTCAGCCGTCATTACTGTTTAATAAGAGCTCCCAGGGCAGCCTCCCCAAATGTATATAATTTTCAGACACTTGACAGATGTGTCAACATTAGAATTAAAATCGACATTTCTGACGTACCGCATGATTGCAAAACACATGCTAAGAAATTCTTCGACTCTGCAGAAAAAACTGCATTAAAGGAGCCACTTGTAAAAGGGGGGTGGAAGCTGAGTCAACCAAATTTTGCAATGTCATGAAATGACGGTTGACATTTCTTTCATGGAAAGATGTAGTCACGGTATGCTGAAGAGAACATTTCCTGTATCAGGGCACAGATCAGCCCCAACATGGAAACCACTGGTATGATTCGTGCAAATAAAATAATACAGCCTCCTGGTGATGAAGCCTCCCTTTATGAGAATTCGATTTTTTTTTTATTGAATCTGTTCGAGGTGGTTGATACATTTTAGTTGGTTATTATGGAGGCGGTAAATTGTGATGCTGTTAAACTGCACTAGTTTTTTGTTGTTTTTTGTTTCAGGGCGGGTTGACTGATACATGTTTTTTCAGCAGTTGATGTTCAAGCCCAGAGAGTGTAGGAGGGTAAACGTGGATACATATTCTTAATGCTAAGTTTGTTTGCTTTTTGTTTGGTAGGTCTTCTATGCTAATCCTGTAAACGTCTTTTTCAGCTGGATCTGTGGAAGCATAACCGGTTAATTACAATATGACACCAAATTACTGAACCTAAATCAACAATTTTTTTGTTTTTCTACATGGATTCTGTTGTTTTACGTGCCACCTGGCCACAGTAAGATGTGGAAACCTATCGCAATATGTATATGTCCATGCGTTCATCATCTATGCCGCTTACTCTGTAGTCAGGGTGGCCGAAGCCCATCCCAGCTGTCATTGACCAAGAGGCCGGGTTCACCCCAGGCAGATCACATGGACACATATAGAAGTAACCCACTTAGACACAGGGAACAGACCAGTGCCGGAATCTAACCAGGGACCTTCTTGCTGTGAAATGGAAGCCCTAAACACTGTTTGGTACCGTGCTGTCGTATACATAGACACACAACCACTCGCTCTCTCGTTCCCATGTCACAGCTATATATATATCATATATATATCTATATATGTATCTCTGACCCCCCAATCCCCTGAGAATGCGTGAAACACAGAATAGATAATGAATGAATGAATCCTGATATTCAGAAAACTTTTTTCTAGATATTTGGGAAATCAAGGTATGTACCGAGGAACTGTAAATCCTATATAATACAGAGATTAACAAATTGGTGGCACGGCGGCGCAGTGGTGAGTGCTGCAGCCTCACAGCACGAAGGGTTCAATTCCAACAGGGAACCTTTTTGGGTGGAGTTTGCATGTTCTGCCCATGTCTGCGTGGGTTTCCTGCAGCAGGTTAATTGGAAAAAATTGTGAAAATTTACCCCGAATGAGTGAGTGAATGTCGTTTGTCGATAAATGCGGCCCTGCAATTGACTGGCGACTAGTCCAGGGTGTACCCTGCCTCTCGCCCGATGACAGCTGGGATAGGCTCCAGCATCCTCCTCGACCCTGAGTGCAGGATAAGCGGCAGAAGATGAATGGATGAATGGATGAATGGATGAAGATTAACAAATTTACAACAATTAAGAATCCCTCAAAGTGTGTTCATTTTGACTCTTAACGCAGGATATGCGGTATAGATTATGTATGAATATCTATCTATATCAAGGCTATTTTTGTTATTCATAATTGAAACCATATTGTAAGCTATAGTATATTAGTATATGACAGCGAGGTTGTGTGTGTATGAGCTTGCTGCCTACAGAATTCCCAACCGAAATATTGCACAATAACCATCTGTTCATTCAGATTGTGGATCATTACAAATACGCTGTTCTCAGAGGAGGATGTCATCACATACATTTCACAATCATTAATCAGACGCCGCTATTTCATGAGGCCATGTCGATGATCCTGTCGAATGCTGATTCCGTGCCTCTATTATTTTGTGTTTCTAAAAAAGGGACCTCAAAGTATGGTTGTTTCAAGAGTCCGGCACACTCCTTCTTCATCTGTAAATTTGACATTTAGGCGTGATTGCCCCCCAACAACATCAGACTTAAACCCATGCAGTGAGAATAGGCCTTTTTGCCAAACTTTTAAATGCCATCTATTGTTTCCCAGAGCCTCGTTGCGGCGTGGCCCTCGTGAGCGACGAGCGACCCGGCCCCCCGGATATCGAGAGGGGCTCCCCATCCTGCCCTCCTCCGACAAATGACAATCCTCCCACGGACAGGGCCGGGGGCGACAGTGAGACGGAAAGCGACACGGACGACCCGTAAGTGCAAAGAAGTCTCGCTGCTGCGTCTGAACGCTTCGCGTTTTTTCCTTTTCTGTCGCTGACTGTGATAAAGGTCACCGAGACCTTGCAAAATACACAACATATTTGAACAGATATTGATTTGATTGCTGGATTTCATCCCGACTAGTTGGCAGAAGCAGCAATGAACCTTTGAGCAGCAAATGTTTTTCAACCTTTTTTTCCAAAAATCTTTCAGCTGCTCTGACTTCTTTGCAAGTGTGAAATCGTCGGCATCATGAATTGCTGTCACAGCCAGGGAACTTTTCACACCTCTTGATCGGCCGCTGGGTCAAGAAGTGTGTTATCCTCTTGTATTCGTTGGTTCTCGCTCAGAGGGATGTGCCAACGCCAGCCTTATTCATTTGATCCGTTCATTGGTCACTTAATTGATCTTTGCTGTTATTCTTTTTAGCTGTACATGGGCTACCAGTTTGGATATCTGCCAAATCCAAAAAAATGAAAAACACCCCTGGTTACTGGAGCAACGCATCTGACACCTGCAGACACATTTGATCGAATCGGAACGATGATGATCAAGTAAAGCTGCGAAACGGCCTTTTAGGCGAGTTTGTAATCAAATTACCCGCGCAGTACGTCGGTCACTTCCGTGCATGCGGTCCAGCCACGGCTGCAGGCGGCAAGCTCGGCGACTAGAAACAAGGTTTTATTTGGAATCAGTGCTGAGATGCGTTTCAGACCAAACAATGCTTTTAACATGTCACTGTTATTCAGGAAAAAGTGTATTGAGAAGTGGAAATGTAATGCATTCGGCGCAGTGTATTTCATAACGCAATAGTGGGTGGGAATGATTGGTACGCCTGATTTCAGTTGCTGATCGCCAGCTACTTCGAATTTAAATAGCTGCCTTTAAAAACTCCGATTGAAGGACGCGACACCCAGAGTAGGTGTGCTGACATCCTCCTTTGACAGCGGAACTCAAAAGAAACAATCAGAAGCACACAAGTTGCATCAGCGCGTGTCTGGCGAGAGCTGTACAGTCTCTGCTTGCTCATTCCACTCGGTCTCGGCCCGCTTCTTTGCGTCTGGCTGTTGCTGCTCTTTCAGAGTGACTCAGACGGGCTGCGTGGCTGTCTGGCTTGTAGTGCAGTTTTGAATGTTTCAGGGTCGCCGTGCTCATAAAGGCCGCCAGGGCTGAAAGAAACGCTTCTCTCGGCTGTTGCGGCGTTCAGACCAACTAAAGCTCAATGGCGAGACTATACCAACAGAGTCAACGCGCACACACACGCACACAGACACACACACACACACACACACACACACACACACACACACACACACACACACACACACACACACACACACACAACAAAACAAAAAAAAAGAAACAGAAACAAAGAAAAAAAAAAATAGAAATATAAAAAAATAGAGCGAAAGAGACATAGAAAGGGTA
>CAAKHD010004888.1:18291-34367 GCA_901007705.1 Fistularia tabacaria
GTTGCTCTCCTCTCACTTGTGAATCATATCACGCCTTTACCAACAACAGCACGTTGGTGTGAGTTTGTATTGAGCGCGTGCGTGCCAACAAAAAACACACAAAAACACACACACACACACACACACACACACACACACAGCAAAACTACCAAATAAAGAGAAAGAAAAGAAAACCTAATTTTTAAGTTCACAGCTCAGAGGATTTGCTCTCCGGCGATGCTGACTCACAGTTTCATTAGACGTTATTATTCACGGCAGTTATTGTGCTCGTAGTCTTTGCTGATTTTTTAGTCTGCGCAAAACAAAACATGAGAAAGTGAGCAACACATAGAGCACCGCCACATCTTCCGCATACAGTCAGTAAATGGGTCGATGGCAGCAGAGCCACCATTTATTTCTATAAAAACCACATATTTGTACATGAGGTAGAGCAGTACTCCACAAGTTGGGCCTTTCTGCTGTGTGGTCCGTGGAGTTAATGCTACAGAGACTGCAGCCTGCTGAGCCTGCACGCTTTCAGGGATTATATAATTACTATCCCGTGGCGCTTATAGACATTCAAATGTACATCTACCTTTTTCAAGAAGCCCCAGGGAAAATGTCTTTCTTGGGGGGGGGGGGGGGCACAAGTCATTTCCTGTATCTGCGTTAAAAGGGATTCGCCACTGACCCACCATTCTAAGAATCTGTTCACACCGAAATGGGAGAAGTGAATGTAAGCACGGCATGAGTACATCAAAAGTAGTACATCATATGATTTGTTTTTTTGTTTTTTTTACCTCACCAAAGGGGTTGGCTCAGCTCAATATAGTTGAAAATACAGAACTTGAGAACGGTCCACACAGAAAAGTGAAACACGGTCATTAACATGGAAGCTTGGATAAAATTATCACTAATATTTATCTTGTTTCCTTTTTTTAGTATATTTTCATTGCAACTAGAATACTTTCTCACTTTCTGTAGACCGACAGCCTCCCTGACAGCCGTGACACAGCAACCTATCACATTTAACCCCGCTGACGAAAACACTACTGTTTGTTTTACACTGAGCCCTGTAGTTCCTTCCCGGGGAACCAATCAGTGGTCCGTGAAGAAAGTACGATTTAAGCCTCAGCGAAAGCAACATTTTCCGTGGAAGTCTAATCTAAGGATAACACACTACCTTTGCCCGCAAAGTTATAGCAAACACTGCTCGGTGGACGTTTAAGAAAAGAAAAGAAGAGCGCGGTCCCAAAGGGCAAGCAGTAGCCGGGTATGTGCTTTGTGTGATTTCTTTGCCAGATCCACATATTATTGTTCGACACCTGGTTCTGGTTGAGAGCCTCTCTAAATGGATACTTTGCCCGGAGCAGCACAGATTGATCGCAACTCACTTTCAAGCATTTTCCCACCAAACGAATGATTTTCACGTCACCGGAGTGCAGAAGTTCTTACCAACCTATTGTTTTTTTTACTCCTTTTCTCGCGATGAGCGCAGATTCTCGCCGGGTCTTGCCAATGACGCCGCAACCTCCGGCGGCCCGATCAAGAGACGGACGCAGTCCCTCAGCGCCCTGCCCAAGGATGGGGACAGGAAGGTAAGCCCGCCACGCAAAATCCTACCGTAGTGAGGATACATGGAATCAAGACATTTGCATTTGATTCCTTTTCGTCTGCCTCTTTTAGAGGGAGAAAGATCACATCCGCCGTCCCATGAATGCATTCATGATCTTCAGTAAGCGTCACCGAGCCCTGGTGCACCAACGACATCCCAACCAGGACAACCGAACAGTCAGCAAGATCCTGGGGGAGTGGTGGTACGCCCTGGGGCCCAATGAGAAGCAGCAGTACCACGATTTAGCTTTCCAGGTCTGCCGTTGTCTTACGTTCACCGTTGGATCGCAGAGGGGGAATGGAAATTTGTCAGGCTTGTTCCCAAACTGTTCAGTAAAGCTGATTACTGTATTTCCTCCGCCTCCAGGTCAAGGAGGCACACTTCAGAGCACACCCCGACTGGAAGTGGTGCAACAAGGACCGGAGAAAGTCACTGTCTGAAGGACGCGGGACCCCCAAGGAACAGCGGGAAAGGAGCATGTCCGAGAGCATCGGTGTGTCTCTTTTATTTTTTCGAAATTCACTTTTTTCAACCCAGCTCTCTTTTTCCTTCTCTCTCTCTCTGTTTTGAGGTCCTGCTTCAGCTTTAAACATATTAATATTAATGCATGTATGTCGGGAGGGCAAGAAAAAGATACCACAGTGTGTCTTGTTAACTAATGTCAAATAGCAGCATCAAGCTTTCTTACAGACTTATTTTCTGTAAACTTCATCTCGATTTTAAAAATCCCTCAACTGAATTGTGTTGTAACGCATAGATGTGCTGTGTTGTGATACTGTAGCTTCTGTGTAGCAGCAGCTTCCTGCAATTCCCACACGTAATCATAAATCGAAAGATGAAGTCATACTGTGCTTTTTTGTACAACTGTGAGTGAGGCTGCACCACGAGAAAAGACTTCCTTTATTTGTGAGCTGCCGTGTTCAGGCAGAAAACAGTCCACCTCGAATTGGTTCCAGGAATTTCCCTCTTGCAGGGGAGCCTTTCAGTTTTGCATTGTCACACACAGTAAGGGACCAGGTTAGTGACCGGTGTAAGGCAAGTTTTTGCAACCTTAAACGGCATACTGAAAAACAAACCGCCACAAGGAACAGGAAGACGACACAGTTGACATGGAGAGTGAAGTCGCCACAGCCTTTGTTTTTTGCTTGTCAGTAATAATAACCATGGACTACCAATGGGTTGAGCTGTTTTTGTGAAGAATCCCACCATTAGCTAGCGCCGTACTTATTTTGGCCAAAATGTTTTCGTTCCTGCTGCAAGCTCTGGAAAGCCCTCTGTGGCGTCACAGGTCAGAAGAGCTCCAGGCCTCTCTGTCGGTCCATTTCTCGCCGGCTCTGTTCATTTTGGCCCAAGAAAACACCTGACCGTGATAGCTTTTAAAAATGGCGTTCCGCAGTTTGCTAGAAGTATCTGGTAACTGGCATGGCTTCTGAGTTCCACCTCATGAGTTCCTACAAAGCCGTAAAAAGACCCTGCCTCAGAGTGGGACCTAAAATGGGGCTGAGGTCAAAAGTCCCTGGTTCCTATGTTGCCCCAATGCATGAGGGAGCGGACTAGTTCCTGCAAAAGTTCCTACAGTGTTAAAGGAGCTAATGTGTTAAAAGGAACGCATTTATCTCTAACTCAGACTGGCTCTCCCTTCCTCAGAAACTCATTTGGAGTCCCAGGCGCTGGAGGGGAAGCAAGGGGGCCCAGGCTGGCATCTTGGATCAGACCGTCGAGGGGCTCTGTTCGGGGGGCAACACCACAGGCCCCGAGCTTTTTCCCAGAGTGCTGTGCACACCCTCGAGCAGAGGGAGCGAGAGAGAGACCTAGAGAAGGTAAGAGTGTCGCTAATCTGTGGCTCAAAGGCAGCAAACGCTCTCCGGAGATTAGCGACAGTGGAGCATACTGTTCCAGATCACCGGTTATCACAGACGACTTGGCCTGCCTGTCTGTCAGGGAAAACAGTGCCCCCGCGAGTCCGACAGTCCGAAGAGGGTCACGATCATTTACTTCCCGTCATATCCGGTTTGTGACTCCGCGCTGCGGCGTCTTTGTCGTCACGACATCATGATCCAAGGGAGCACAGAAGAAAAGCGAACAAATAAAATAAAACACACCAGGGGAGTTCTGGAAAACAGGCGTGTGTGTATTTGCAGACGGCAGGCGTCTGAGTGTTTTCTTTTTTTTTGTTTTGTTTTGTTTTGCTTTCTCTCTCTCTCTCTCTCTTGAGCACCTCAAATGAAACTGTTCAAATGGACGCGGTTTGGCTCTTTGTCTGCGAGCCGGAGTTGTAGCCGCTGGAAAATCCAGTGAAATGCTCTCGGGGAGCTCAGCCTCCAACTTCAAAGGCTCCACTTTCTACTTCCCACTGCCTTTGAAGGTGTGAGTTGGTGGTGTTTGCTGCTCCGCTCCTAATCACAGAGGACCGGGACTGGATGCGAGCTATTTTATCTTGAAGGCATTTAGTAAACGCTGGTGGCAAAGTCGTATATATATTTGTACACTTTGATAATAGCAATATTATCCCTGTATGAAGTATCGCGTGATTTGTTTTCGCCCCTCCGTTTGGAGTGTGCTGTAAGCAGAAGGACTGACACCGTGGAAACACTGAAATACACATTAATCGACCATTTTTTGGGGGGGTTTTTGACGATGGCTCAAGGAGGAAGGGGCATGTCTGTTGGGCAACCAGCCGCCGCCGCCGCCGCCGCCACACTCCCTCTACCAGGCCGGGGCTAATGAAGATGTGACCAGCGACGAGGAGCGCATGGTCATCTGCGAGGAGGAAGGGGACGACGATGTTATGGGTGAGCTGGCGGAGCGCTTCTGTGGCATTGTGAGAAAATGGCAGAGTGGTTTCGCTTCCACGCCATTTTCTCGCGTCAGTCAGCGAAACACCAAAGTTTGGAAAGAGAAAGTTGCCGTCTATTTGGATGATCACGGCCATTACTGGAATGGCTGTACATATTTTCATTCATTCATTTTCTATACTGCCACTCGATCACAGGTCCACATACAGAGACACACAATCATTCATCCTCTCATTCACACGGCATTTAAAGACAACCATTTACTCACACATTCACTCATCAAATAGAGACATACAACCTCTTATCCATTCACACATAATATAGATACATTACATACATGGACTTCTTGCCAGTCAATCACAGGGGCACATAAAGAGACATACAGTCATTCACTCTCTCATCACATGTCATACAGAGACATAGAACTATTCACACTGTTATTCACATCCTGATTCAAATATCTGGACTATTTCAAATTTTGGACTGTGGGAAGAAACCGGAAACCCAGGCAGACATGGGGGGAACATGGAGACTCCACACAGATAAAAGGCCTTGTCGGAATCAAACCAGGGACCTTTTGCTGTGAAGCGGAAGCGCTAATCACCACTCTGCCCGCAATATATATGTTTATTTTAATTGAAACGCATTTGTTTTTTTATGTGATGCCCATTTTTTCCGATCACTTTTCCTTCTTTGCTGAATCCTTTTCATCTTTTCTTTTCCAATAAACTGAAAGATAAACAACAAATCACTCACCCTTAAAAGTCATTTTATCATCAAATAATAATTGAGAAATTTCATGAGAAACTGCAAAACTTGACCTAGCACCCACCACATGAAAGTATAACAGTCAATGCTGGAACTACGGTAAAGGAGTTGGCACACGTTTTACTATCTGAACTGTTTGAACAGCGACAATCTCAGCGCCCTTCAGACAACTCGTTTGAATTTCAAATCGGGAAGTGGTTCCGTCCCGTCACTGCGAAGTCAATATCTGTTCTCTCTCCTCAGAGGATTCGTGTCCTGAAGGCTCCATCGACCTAAAGTGCAAAGAGCGTGTGACTGACAGTGATGAAGATGAACCAGACGGACAGGTGGGTTTACTTACACACTCGCTCTGAATTTTGACACGCAAAATCAAGCCAACTCCTTCTTTGTCCACGATATTCCATGTATTTATAAAGCTCCGTGCACTTAATTGGATCAGAAAAAGTTCGGTCTGATCTGATCCTTGTAGAACATTCCACACCACAGGGCTCATCACCCCATATACATTTAGTGAAAGTCAAAGTCAAAGTGATCTTTATTGTCAATACCACTATGTAACAGACAGTACATAGAGGGATCGAAATTTCGTTTCACCAAGCGCCAAATGTGCAGTTAAAAAGCGAAAAACACACACGCAACCACACACATCCACACACACAACCTGCCACTCACATGAACGCGGACATCAACAATAAATATATCAGATACACGGAAGGTTCTTAATATCAGTGTGGACATGAGCATGAATGAAGATTTGTGTGGTTGTAGTAGTACATGTTCGGAACATGTACTACGAATATTTACACAATTATGCTATGAAGAAATTAAGGTTGAAAAAAGAAGATGAAGGCGTCAGGGTTAGGATCAACAATGTTGTATAAGATGGAAACTCCCAGGTGCAGCTTTGGACTTATACACTGGCAGACATGTTCTCGGAGTCCTTCATTTATCTCTGTGTTCTTCAGCGCCCCCCTCCTTCCAAATAAGTGCAATACCAGGCAAATGTAGTGTGTGTGACTAAACATGGTGTACAGTGTACAGCAGGACTCACTTAATATGTTTATCAAATATCAAGAGGGGACAGTGGTTCACCTTACCACTTCGCAGCAAAAAGGTCCTTGGTTCGATTAGATAATGATTGAGTTAATGAATGAATAAATAGCAAATCCAGTTTCCAGCAGGAAAATCTTCTCAACCTAATTGTGATTGAGTCACATTCACATTTCCAACATTGTCATATCTTTCCCATACTTTTATATTGTCATGTTTTGTTTTTGTATTCCTCACATGGTGTGAATTTTTCATGGAATCATTTTGGGAAGTCAGACTAAAGCCTTGGAAATTGTGAAATACATTATATTAAATGGATTTTTGCTGAGAAACTTTGCTCACAAAGGAGAGAACTTTGCATACGAACGCTCCCGCTTTGATCTCTGCATCCCCGTCTCTCTCTCTGCCCTCCAGCATGGCTTCCAGCCAGTGGCTCGCTCTTCTCTCCCCTCCTCCTCTCCCTCCATTCCTCACTCCGACTCCGCCTCGGCCAAAACGAATTCCGGTGGAGGTGGAGAAGGCGCCGCAGACGGGTCTGAGAGGAAGGGCAAGAGAGCCACAGATGCTGGAGAGGAAGCACGCAACGGGGGATCCGCCATGGAAGAACCGCCGGCCATGGTGGAGGGAGGCGGCGGAGGCGGAGAGGAGCACTCCTCTCTGTCTGTCACAGGCTCGGCGTCCAGCACCCAGGCTCCGCTCGCTTATGCCCAGCAGGGGGTGACCCAGGTTCTCGGCGCCGTCCGTATGGCCTCCACCATGGTGACCAATGTGGTGCGACCCATCGCCAGCACACCCATCCCCATCGCCAGCAAGCCAGTGGAGGCCGCGGTCGCCCTCAGCTCCCTGTCCCAGGACAAGAAAGCCACTCTCCTGATCGGAGGAAGTGGGCCTCAACAGATGCCGATCACCGCAGGGGGTATGTCTACATCCTCATCATCCTCCTCGCCCTCCGGTCCACGAAAGCACTTGGTCACTAATTTAGGTTTTGGAGCATCTTACCAAGCTATCCTACCAGAGCAGCTTTATCCCTTGCTGATACACACACACAAAAAAACCCCTGACTGCTCCGTTCTTCTGCCACCACCTCCTCAGTCTCACTTCGTGCTGTCAACACACCTCTAGCGCGGGCCCAGAACGTCCTCACCACCGAAAGCTCCTCCCACCTCCCCTCAGCTCGACCACCACCAATGCCTCCCCCGGGTAATAGTGTTCACTAGGGTGGAAACCAGCGGTGAGGCAGGATGGGATGACAAAAAAAATAATCCAAAAACGACTAACCAGAGATCTTCGTTTCACTGAGTCACCAAACACGTTCATTCATTTTTAGCTCTCCACTTCCCTTTTGTCTAGTAGCTCACCTCCACAGGGGACACTGAAGATTCAGCTGATTGGCTTATGTAAGGAGACATGATGATTGACAGGGGAGACACTTCTGACATGAGCACAGGCGCCCACCGCCCACCCACTGCTTAGTCACTCTATTCATAAGAGTCAGAATGAACTCCCTGCACTTTGTTACCAGTGAGGATTTTTCCCTTCCATCCGTTGCTGAAATGTCCTCCCCGTTTCAATGTCTCCACCCACCTGTCGCCCCTGCGGCGTCCTCGCCTCCCCCCTAGACTCAATTCATCTGTTTCTCACATCGAGCTATTAAATACTCCTCTCTCTCCCTCCCTCTCACTCATTAGTCCAAACCCAGTCGCCGGTCTTGCAGAGCAAGATGTTGGTTCCCATGGCAACAATGAGAACAGGGTCTACTCCTCCTCATCCTTCCATTTCCCTGGTGGCCCCGCCTCTTCCTGTGCAGAACGGCCCCGCGACAGGAAACAAGGTAGCAAAGTCGACGTGGCTATTGAAATGTGTCTGGACACTAGGAAACATAATTTATGGGCAGTGTAGTACCAATAAATCTTAATGGATACAAATGTGTTTCTGAAAAAGAAAAAAGAGGTATCGATGGTGCATTTGGAAGAACATTGAGAGTGAGTTGAGTGCTCTTCGATTCCAACGCAGCTGCACCGTGTCTGTACCATTCATAAATCCCTCGCCAGTTTGACACCATCAGAAAATTTGTGGCCTGGAAAAAGTTGCTGTGCCTTCCATTCAGGAAGCCCATTAACGCCATAAACAGGAAGCTAATGTAGCATTGCTAACGATAACAGAACTTGAAAAATCCGGGGTGTTCAGGAGATACTACAACATCTCGTACTGTTTCATCAGCTTCAGCAAACTGGCATTAATGTTTCAGTTTGAACCGGTTAGCTACTGGTACACCTTGCTCTTAACGGATGTAAATATTTAAAAACAATTACAACGTGATGAATAATTTGGGTGTTCGGTTAGAATTGAATAATGCATCTGCCATCAACACTCCGCTGCCGGTGCTGTCCAGCAACAGCAGATGGAACTTCTTATTGATAAAATGTTCTTCTCACCAGAAATATTGTAAATACCATAATTGTAAGATACAGTCCGTATCTAAAGTAGTTTCATTTCTTAGTCAAGTTACTTTTGGGAGGCTAGTTGTGAGAAATTGTCGGTCTTTTCTTCTCCTTCCATAGATCATCCAGATCGCTCCCATGCCTGTGGTCCAAACCCACGTTCACCCTGGCAGCGCAGCAGCGGTGCACCCTGGCAGCACCTTCCCTGTTTCCATGGCTACGGTGATGACTCCCGGTGCGGCGCCCCCACAGACCGTTCTCCTGACCTCTCCGCCCACCAGGTTACTAACACAGGCCCGACATCTGAAAGACAGTATTTATGTTCCTCGGCTAGTTCTTCGGCTGCTCAGTGGCTAAAGTTCAACGAGATCACAAGACACTGTCAGATATTGATTTTTTTCACAGATGATTGCATCTCTTTCACCCCAATGTGCTGTAAATGGTTGCATTTAGCTCTTGTTTTACATTTAACTCAAATGTCTTGCTCTTGTTTCAGGATCACCTATGTCCAGTCCAGCCCAGGTGTTACCACAACCATGCCCCAACAAGCCCCCTCCGCTCCGGGTCCAGCTTATATCCCATCGCCACTGGCGACCCTAGGCTTCACCGCCATTACCCCAACAGGGCAAACTATGGTTCAGCCTATCGTCGGCCAGCCTCCACTGCTAGCTCCAGCCCCAACCTTGAGCTGTCAGTCTCAGTCCCCTACGGGCCAGGCCTCAACAACCACCGGCCATCAGGTACGGCGGTAAACGGCTCCCATGGCCGGGGTCTCATTTTACATTCAAAAGAGGAAATTTCACAGTTTTGTGATTTGGGCTTTAACTTACCTGAATAATGTGGAATTTTAGCACCTTGCAGTTCCTGCTTGACAAGAACTCTGCAAGCTATCAAAAGCTTAAAATATGGAAAGAGACAAACTGTTCATTAGTTATTTACCTTGCCCATCTGCTTTAGATCCCGTTGTAGACTTATGAAGGCTACTGCAGTCTCTGTGGCGCTAAATATTGACTTCTGAGATCTGCAAAAGGTTTTCTGCCATTTTTCAAAACATAAAATATCAATATTAAATTCAGCTGCATCAGACATCTCACCTTTTGCTTTGAAAGGGATGGAATGTGATGTTTTTTTGGACTGTCTTTACAGTTTTGGAGACAGCAGGAAAAAGCAGAAGCATCAGAATTTGACCTCTGATACCCATAAGTTATTACTTTAGCAGTACGAGGGTGAGAAGGTCTAGACTACCCTAGAGTTTGTATGAATTAATCAGCAGTGTTTTGCTCTTCTTTGTTTTGATTTTTAGTGATTACTTTTTTTTTGGTGATATTGAGGAATGAGGAAATGAAGGCTATTTCATCATTGTTATTTTGCATCTGAAAACAACAACTTTTCAGTTTGTCTCTTTGGAGACTTTGGAGAGGTTATTATAGAGAAAAAAAAACATGTCGTAGCTGAAAACAGCTCGTGCAAGCTGGACAACCGCCCCGAATGTTGCCAACTCATGCGTCTGCTTTGCTTTTTTCCCCCATCAGGTACTAACTGCCATCTACCCTGCGCCGCCTGTTCCAGTGGCCAGCGGCGTTGTCTCCGTGGCAACTCTGTCGCCCATCGCCGCCCCAGGCCAGGACGTGGTAAAGCCCTCTTCTCCATTGGCGACGGGGGCCGCACATGGCCCCGCAGTGGCTACGCCTCAGCCCAGCACAGCGCTGGAGGTGGAACCAAAAGCAGAGGTGAAGATGGAGGGGGATCTTGATGAACCGAGTGAGGAGGAAGGCCAGGGGTCGCCTGACTGCGCCACAAATGTAACAATGGCTGGCCTCACAGGTAAGGTTCATTTGTTCAGCTTCGAGCCTGACTAAGTCCAACACTAAATTCTGAAAAACTGTGTATTTCTGCTCTCCTGATCCTGCCCACTTTGTTCTCGGAAGCAGCTTTCAGACACTGGATGCACCGGCATGTGCGAAACTGGGTGGATCCTCGACAGAACACATTGTTTCCAGGCGTTTTAAATTTTATACACGACATTGCATTTTATGTGTAATTGTACAGAACGCAGAGCTTTGGTGCGGAGTGGGAGGAGACAGAAAACCTTTTAACAGGATGTCTCGGGTGACTGTTTCACAATGAAATCCGGCAAAAGGTGAAGCAGCTTTTCACTACAATAGGAAAAAAACGCTAGATCATAAAGAGGAAATGAGAGAAGGCAGTGACAGTCTGTCTCATATAAAATATGTTCAAATATGTGAATGAGGGAGTGAATGCTTTTATGTCTTTATGTAGCCTGAATGAGGGAGTGAGAGAATGGTTATATGTCAATATGACGTGTGAATAAGAGCGTGACTGGTTGCAGATCTCTAAATGTGAATGAGAGAGTAATTTATTGTTTGTCTCTATATGACGGGTGAATAAGCGATTGAATGGTTGTATTTTTCTATAACGTGTGAAAGAGAGAGTGAATCATGTGTTTCTACATGACGTGAACGCGAGGGTGAAAGGTTTTTTCTTTACATGACATATGAGTGAGTGTATCGTAGTATGTCTCTATATGTGGCCCAGTGATCGACTGGCCCCAGTCCAGGATGATGAACCCCTCCACTCGCCCGGATGCGTCACATACCGACGCATTTGACACCCCTTTTCCATCATTTTGCGATGAACCTGGAGCGTCATGTCTGCATCAACATCAGTATCTATCTCTAAATCTAACCTGAATAAAATCGAAGTTTGTATTTCCACATTTTTTCTGTTGCAAATGAGAAATTGCGTTCCTCCACTGACACTGCACCTGAAAATTGATGGGTCTCCGGATTAGACACCCCTTTTTCGTATTTTTTTTCGAAAAACCTGGAGCGTCATGTCTACATCAACATCTGTATCTATTTCTAAACATAACCTAAATAAAAGCAAGAGTTTTTATTTTTCACACATTTCTGTTGTTAACGAGAAATCACATTCCTCCACTGACACCGTACCAGAATAGGTACGCTTCTCCAGGTGTGTCTGGAAATGAAGCTCCAGATTTGCCAAAAAAATGATGAAAAAGGGGTGTCTAATACGTCGGTATGTGAGCTTTCACGTTTCGTCAGGTGGTTGACACATTGGGAGTGAAGATGTGTTGCTTGCCCAATGACAGATGAAAGAGGCTCCGGCCGGAACAATTTTCACGTCATAGCCTGACAATTTTGGGTACACATTCCAGTGTTGCCACCATCACTGATGCATTTTATCAGCCGTATAGTTGGAGAGGACATCACAAAAGTACATTTTAGCTTTCTCTGCTACTTTTAAATGTCTTTTTTGTTGTCAGGTTTATCCTTACTAATCATTCACCCCTCGTTGTCCTCGATATAAACGGACTGAGTTTGATTCTTGGTCTCAGATCCGAACAGGTTTATTTATTGACGTGGCCTTGCCTCCACTTTCAACTGTAACATGTGTGAAACAAACCAGTTTGTTTTTGTTTTTTCTTTTCTTTTCCAGCCCAAAAAGAGGAGGACATCAGTCAGTACTTCAAAGAGGAAGGTGTGAGCAACGGACCCGGCTGGGACAAGCAAAGCGAGTCGGGGGCAGAGCACGAGAAAACCATGAAGGAAAACGGTGAACAGAAAAGAGGCAGAGAGGCGGAGAGAGAGGAACACGGTGTGGACGACAGCGGCAAAGAGGTGAGACGAGCTTCCGCTTCATTCATTCATTCGCTCAAAACGGTGAAAGCTATGATTCAAACTATTTTACGGAGAAGGACATTGTTAATAAATGGAGGTGATTAACTTCAATGTTTATCATAGAGTCCTGGGAAAAGATTTTTTTTTTCTAGTGATACGAAATGACACTCAGAGAACACTGGATATTATTGGATGTCCAGTAAAATATCTTTGAAATGATCGGTTGTTCAGTAAGTCTAGTTCGGCTTCCTTTTACTTTCCGGCTTTCTTCGTATTTTTAACCAAATTTCATTCAGAGTAAACGTGACTTTTGCCCCCATTAAAGCCCTTCCAAGAAGCCAGTTGCCACGGTGACAAACTGTCCTCAAATAAACTTCACAAGTCTGGCTCAGTGCCGCGAGCCAGTCGAAAGTGACATTTGGATTTTTAAGCGCAGAAAATCTTTTCCAAGTTCAATGAGGGCCACGGTGCTACATCTCTTGATTGCTCCTTCGCAGGCTGGACCTCGTTCCCCTCCACCTCCTCCACCCTCAAGTCTGGACCCACCGCCGCCACCACCTGTGGAAAGAGAACCGCCCTCGTCTTCGAAGAAGATCAAGTTCCGGCCCCCGCCGCTCAAAAAGACACCCGACTCCCACGACAAGTGAGTGGGGGGAAATCTTGCGACATTACAGGGATATTTCAACATGTGCAGGCCAATGTGTTCCTAAGTCATCGCTCTTTATACAACACAGTTTTAAAAGAACTGTCATTGGAACTATGTTGAAATGTTTAGCTCTGTCAAGGTCCAATCAAGCTGTTATTTACAGTATGTGTGTATATATCTCGATATATACATCTAGATATAAAGGGGTACTTCATACATCCAAGTACGGGATTTCTGGATTTCTTCAATTAGCCGCCATGTTTGTGCGTTTATGTGTGCGCAGGCTTTTGTCGGAAACGTATTTTGAGGAGCGCTTTGCCGAGCTGCCAGAGTTCAACCCGGAGGAGGTCCTCCCCTCGCCCACCCTGCAGAGTCTGGCCACCTCACCGAGAGCCATCCTGGGGAGCTACCGCAAGAAGAGACGCAACTCCACCGGTGAGACTTCTATATTACGCGTACTTTTCAAGGAAGCTATGTAAGAAAAATGATTTAACTTAACCTCTTCCCCCTCGCCACCAGAGCTTGAAGTGACAGCAGAGGACCCCAGCTCGCCGAGGAGGAAGACTCGCCGCCTCTCCAGCTGCAGCTCTGAGCCCAACACCCCAAAGAGCGCCGCCAAATGCGAGGGAGACATCTTCACCTTCGACAGGGCAGGTAGGGGCGATCACGACGTGGAGATCGGACAAAGTTTTTTCGCCACTATTTCTCACATGCGTGTCCGTCTTCACAAGGTACGGAGGGAGAAGATCTCCTCGGAGACTTGGATCGGGTCCCCTACTCGTCCCTGCGTAGAACTTTGGATCAGCGCCGGGCCCTCGTCATGCAGCTGTTTCAGGAACACGGCTTCTTTCCGTCAGGTAAAACCATCATTGGGTTTTACGAGACAACCACAGGCCTATCCACTGATATTTCTACATTTTTACTACATAATTACACAATATAAACTGAAACAAGACACAGACACTTTTATCTGAATCAGTTAGTGTATTCAATCATTCATTATCTATCCTGTTTAGCATGCAGTCAGGCTCGCAAGGGGGCTGGAGCTTATCCCAGCTGTCACTGGGCGAGAGGCGAGGTTCACCCTGGATCGATCACAGAGCCACTGATAAAGACATACAACCTTTCACTCTCTCATTTACACGTCAGACAGATTCAAACAACCGCTCGCCCTCTCATTTGCGCGTTTTGAAGACATACAAGCATTCACTCTTATTCACACATCACAAAGTGAAACGTCCAATTCACCCTCTCATTTACGCCATACAACCCTTCACTCTCATGCACACATTGCACTGCTTTCAGCGGGCAGCCGAGTCGGATGGAGCACACACCACGCACCGCAGCTGACCACGGGGAGTCGGTTAAGTTCTAAGTTGCGCAACACCCCCTCCGGCGGGGTCGGGTCGACGTCAGAAGGAGCACACCTCCTCAGTCCAGCTCAGTGAGCCGGCAGCGCCGCGCATCCGCTCGCCTCAGCTGCCGTTCGTTCCCCACGCATCCTTTGAGTCAAACGCGGAACGGGGCCAGTTTTCACAGGGTCCGAGAATAAACAAGGCTCACTCTGAGTAAACAGCTCCGAGACAGAGTGGACAGCGAGGAGGTATTCCGGTCGCCAAAAATCCATCTCAATTGCGGGATTTTGACCGACAGCCAGTGAATGATCATCCTGCTTCTATGTATGTGTGTGTGTGTGCGTGTGTGTGTGTGTGTGTGTGTGTGTGTGTGTGTGTGTGTGTGTGTGAATTTTCTGGCAATTTGTATCTTTCCCAGTACGGGTATGCGGGCCGGAAGGGTCGGGGGAAAGTGATCAGGTGTTCAGACTTGGTTCGCTGCGCCGCCGATTTCTAGTTCTGTAGCCAAAAACAAAGGTCTCATGCGTGGATATCCAAACACCAAATAGAGGTTTTACGTCAGGAGAAGCACACGTTGCTGTGATGGGTTACTCCACAGGGGTTACTTACATGCGGTTTGAGAGATTGGGTGAGGACCTCGGTCATCCGGCAGGGGGTTAGCACTTCCAGCTCACAGCAAGAAGGACCCCAGTTGGATTCCAGCGAGGGGGCCGTTCTTAATGGAGTCTCCTTGTCCTCCCTGTGTCTGCGCTGGTTTCCTCTCACAGTCCAAAAAAACACATTCATGGAGACTCAGATGTGTGAATTAGAGGGTGAATGGATGTATGTCTCTATATGTAGCCCTGTGGCCGTCCAGGGTGAACCCTGCCTCTCGCCCCATGACATCTAGGATAGGCTCCAGCCTCGCCAAAACCCTGAGCACAGGATTAGCAGTATGACGAATGAATGAATGTGTGTTGATTTTTTGGGATTATCCCTTTCAATTAACATTGTGTGTACAATTTGCTCAAAGTTCAGTGGCAGTTCAGTCGCAATGGAGACGCAAACCTTCTGAAGGAGATCATAGATACTAAAGTTGCACAGCTGCATCAGGCTATGGGATGGTGGACTAGGATTAGCAACTCTTAGCCTCAGTCACATCCTCTGCTCATCAGCCGAATGTGCCATCCTAATGTTTTCTTCCTCATTCCAACCCCTTCTTCAGCTCAGGCCACGACTGCCTTCCAGGCGCGCTTCTCCGACACCTTCCCCACCAAGGGGTGCCTGCAGCTGAAGATCCGCGAGGTCCGTCAGAAGATCATGCAGAACGCCGTGCCCGGGACCCTCGAGCCCGGGGGGTCCAACGACGGCAACCCCGCCCCGTCCAACAGCTCCTCCTTCGTGCCGTCGACCCGGGAGGACAGGGGGGCGGAGCCACAGGAGGACAAAGACCAGACCCTCGAGGAGTCGAAGAGCGAAAGCTCGTAAGCTGGATACGACAGGATCGGCAGGAAAATCAAGGAGCGGACGACAAGAGAGCAGAGTGTGTGTGTGTGTGTGTGAACCCCGCCATGTTCCTGTATCTGTAGAAACCAGTACTCTGTTTTGCAGGATCAGTTCCACTGGCACCTACCCCTTCAGTCGCACCTGTGCAAAACACACTCGCAGAGATTCGAGAAGTACCTGAGAATCGCTTGATTCGACTGGGACGAAGCCTCAAAAAAAAAAAAAAAAAAAAAAAACACAAAACACGGCCCAAATAAAATCCTTACTTTTCCCGTCCAAC
>CAAKHD010004888.1:52589-64559 GCA_901007705.1 Fistularia tabacaria
TCTTTTTTTCTTTCGTCTTGCGTTGGGGGGGGGGGGGGCGGGGGGGGGGGGTCCTACAGACATCAACATATCTCTTTATATTTGCAGAATCGCGAACTACAAATCATGAGAAAACTGGACCACTGTAACATTGTCAGACTACGTTACTTCTTCTACTCTAGTGGCGAGAAGGTATGTTCTGCAAAACGATGAAACTCTGTATGTCAACAAATAACCAAATCATAGGAAGACTACTCCTTTTCTCGGAATACATGCTTGCTCTGTGTTACTATACTCGCAATTTGTTCTCCCAATTTACTGTCCTTTAATAAGAAACATTTTACAATTCAGAGGCAGCGTTAATAGATATTGTTGATAGATTTGCCAGACAACATGGGCCGCCACATTGGAATTTCCAGTAATGTTCTAGAATTCCACATTAGGGGAAGAAAGGTGTTCAGCGTTTTCATCACAAAAAGGAAGATGACAACTGCAGCACCTGCTGTGTGTAAGATGGTGACTGTTTCAGGGAGAGGTGGACTGACTGGTAATATGCTGAAACTTATTTCAGTGAGGTTAAATTCCTGGAATACCACGCATAAAACACCAACTGCAAGGGCTGCTGCTTATCCAGACATCAGTGACATCAAATGCTACAGTTAGGAAAGTGTCATGACATCATATTAATCATTTAAATGATGTTAAGTCAAGCAAGATTGTATTTATATGCTGCCAGATCACATTCCCACAGCAACATTCCCCCAAAGAACTCGGTGACAACGGTGAGGAAAAACCTGGCAGAAACCTTTGACAGATCTGAGCTCAACGCGGGTGGCCTTCTCTCTCGACCATGATGTTGACCATCTTATCAATTTTTCTTTGAGTTTACCCCCATTATTTAATGATATGTTTCCCCTGTTAAAAATATGAAAAATACCCCATAAAGCCACTCAATGCTACGCAACCAAAAAAGAACTTGTCAGTAGTCGTGCATTTTCCAGCCCAGTAAACGCCTCGGTTCAATAGCCTGCATGTAAATAGTCTTGACAACACCACGGTGCTGTATGAATAAACATGAGCAGGAGCAAAGTAGTCAGAAGTGCTGCGACACGGTGTTGGTAATGCTGACTGACATTGCTTCATTGGTCAGAAAAAGATGATGTAATCTTCTAAGAGCTCCTCAGCACAATGTGAAGGACAGGTATCCATGTGGAAACAGCCCAGTGCCAGAGCAGACAAAAACCTCAGGGGTGTTTCGATTCAAGGGGGCGGACCAGCTGTTGACATCCACGCAGTGCTGTGATGCAGAGCAAGTTTCTAAACTCGGATTAGTATTTATTTGCAACCTTGCTGCCACTTTTAGGGTCACTCAATGCTGAACTTTACTCCCGAGTGCGTGCTCAACTCTCAGTCAGTGTGATTCTCACGCAGTCACTTCACACGTCATGCACTCCTGTGAATCGGAATCCAGCTGGAGAGTGTTTCTGGCAGGATGGGTGGAGTGGGCGATCAAATAGCCGTCTAGTAGTTCTCAGTGACACAAAGAATAATGTTTTGTTTTTCTTTGCTTGAACTACACATCTGCAGGCTTTATAAAATGAGCACCATGTCGTCACTGTGAAATGATGACTCTGTTAGACTGACAGCTGCCTCTGGGGGTACAGGTTGCTCCAATACTTCTTTTCTGCACCAACTATTAAGCGGGTATCAGCTCTGAGAGTGACGGCCGTAAGCAGGATAGATTATGGTTTGGCTTTAACATTAAGGTCCCTGCCTGGCGGTTATATTTCGGGTGTTTTCTCAGAGGGCGCTTCACTTTGATTTATTGCAGTGGCGGGTCTTAAAGTGGCACCGCCGCTCGGCCGAGCTTCCAGATTTTGATTATTCCATATTTTAAACTTCCTTCCCTTTCCCTCTGTCCAGAAAGATGAAGTGTACCTCAACCTGGTGCTGGACTTTGTCCCTGAGACGGTCTACAGGGTTGCCAGGCATTTCAACAAGGCTAAGAGCATCATTCCTATTATATATGTGAAGGTAATGCTATTCTGACCCTCTTCCTGTCTTTCCTGCACCGAAGCCACCCATTGTTCCTAATGTTGACTCAAAAGTGGCCAATGAAGCCAACAAAGCTGTAGGCCATGATGTAGTTGTTCTACACCCTCTCTCAGGCCACTGGGACTCCGTACTTGATTCACTATCGCCATAGTCGATAGATCCCTGTGATGTGGGAAAGAGCACGAAAGAACGAGATGTTTTAAGAGGTCCACGGCAGACCAGACGTTTTTGATCTTTCATTGCAGGTAAAGCGCAGGTGTAGCGACTAAACAAACAATGGCTCCATTCCATTTATTGTCCCGGTAAGCCATGTAGAGGGGGTCCATTCAGTGCTGACTTTCCTGAGGAAGCTTCGTTTCCTCGATACTAGAAAGAGGCTTCCTCCTATTTTCACTGTGGACTCTTGTGCGGTTTCTCCCAGCGTCCCCCGCTGGTGGGGGGGCAGCACTTAAAGATCAAAACACAGTTAATAAGATAATCAGGTTTGAATAATTTGGCTTGACCTAATACTTTAGGTTACTTATGCTTAACCACTTTTGTATTTTAAAATTCACCCATTACCCCATTTATAGCGAACTCAGGAGTTCTTTCATTGCAGTAACTAGTACTGCTCCAGTTTTTAATCTTCCATTACTGAGGGTCTTCACTTAGTTATGAACACTATGTGCCCTGAGAAATAAGTTTAACCATTTTGTAATGCTCATTTTTTCCACCTTTCGAATTGAATGGGTTGTTCTCACAGGAAACCTGCTCCCCAGCTGCTGTAATGCATAGGCATCCTCGAAATCACCAGTGTATTTCCATCCCATTGTTCCCCTCGTTGGCTACGTGTACAGTTGGTCATATGCCATGCTCTTCCCCCAGGTTTATATGTACCAGTTGTTTCGCAGTCTGGCTTACATCCACTCCCAGGGTGTGTGTCACAGAGACATCAAGCCCCAGAACCTCCTTGTTGACCCAGAAACCGCCATCCTCAAGCTGTGTGACTTCGGCAGGTGAGCCGCATGAAGTGACGGCGTCCTATCGCGAAGATAATGGAGAATCGAAATAGACTGGGCAACTTTGCACGACCTCGATTCACATCGCAAAAGCAAAGTGCTCTAAGGCGTCTACCTTTGTCTGCCCAACTACTAACCTGGCATTGACGCACTTTGGAAGAATGCAGTAAATTTTTGCAGTATCTTTATTTCACATTCACAACGAGTCAGAAATGACGAAGTGCCAAATGCCAGTCTTTTCAACCACCAACCCGCTGTTTGAAGCTGTGCCGTTGATTCAACATGAGGTCTTGTGTTTCCGCAGTGCCAAGCAGCTGGTTCGCGGAGAACCCAACGTGTCATATATCTGCTCCCGCTATTACCGTGCCCCGGAGCTCATTTTTGGTGCCACAGATTACACGGCAAACATCGACATCTGGTCAGCGGGCTGCGTCCTGGCCGAGCTGCTGCTTGGCCAGCCTATATTTCCTGGAGACAGTGGCGTGGACCAACTAGTTGAGATTATCAAGGTAAGTGTCTGTTTATCTGGCATTTTTTTCTTCTTCTCCCTATGTGTTTGTACGAAAGATAACGCTGGCTCTGCCACTAATTTTAGGTGCTCGGCACCCCGACAAGGGAGCAGATTCGAGAGATGAACCCAAACTACACAGAATTCAAGTTCCCTCAGATCAAGGCCCATCCATGGACCAAGGTAAAGCAAAAGTACAAAGTTTTCCTCTCCATCGTACCCATGTAGGTTGAATGAATTTAATCCGAAAGATTACAGGGCCGACCAACCATGTATAGAGATGACCATTCACTCTCTTGTTAACACGTCACATGGAGACAACCAACCAATCGCTCTCATTCACAAGTCTGGACAGTTTGGAGTCTCCAATGAACCTCCAAATGTTTTTGAATTGTGGGAGAAATCCCATGCAGACACTGGGAGAACATGGAGTCTCCACACAGAAAAGCCCCCCTGTTGGAATTGAACAGGTCACCATGCTGTGAGGCGGAAGCGCTAAGCGCTGTGGCGCCACCTGGTTAAAGTTCTAAAATGAAAAACTTCACATTTGAAAAAAAAAAAAAGTTCAAAATCCAAGGTGTCTATTTTTGCCACTAAAAGTGAAAACAATAGTAAAATGATTTTTGGATGCTGGGACTTTTTTTTGCTCTGGATAATCGTCAAAAACTATGCAGATACACCCTTTTTCTAAGTTTAATTCCACTTATTTTATCTTCAAGTTTCCCATGGGTCTTTGGAATAGAATAATGTAATGTTTTGATAGTAAGTCAAACCCCAGGGTGTTTCACTTTTTTAGAAGAGTAAAGAATCACTGGTTGAACGATAATTGGACGTTTATATACATCGAACACCGTGCTCACATCCGGTGGAATTTTCCGTTAATTTTCATATCAAGTCAGATTTCACTTATATGGCGCCAAATCACAACCCAGTTGTCTGACACTTTCCATGCAGAGCAGGTCTGGAACACATTCTTTGAAACAATTGACAAAACCCAACACTACATTCAACATTAGCTCCAGCAGTTACATGTTCTAGTGACATGATATAACAATGATGATATCTTTAATTATAATATCTTTAATAGTAGCCATTCCCCCTCCCCGGGAACCTGCGAAATGGGAGACCCAGGAGAAAACATGGGATATTTCTAACAGACAAATATATATATATTTTTTTTTCTCCCCAGTTCAGTGCAGCTTGCAACAGTTCAAATGTAATGTTTTTGATTCCTTTTTTTTTTTTTAATCTTGCCATGAGATGTCATATAACGGTATTCTCCACATCCTAAAGGCTCTCAAAGTCTATTAACTGTGGCTCCGAGAGACAAGCAAAAGGGAAGCAAAGCCTTAAATTTACCGCGAAGTAAATAGCAGAGCGCTAGCAGTCGTTTTGCCTTGTGTGTTTTTGCCGTTTTTCCTTTTGAAGTTAAACTTCTTTTCCTGGAAGATTGAATCAAATCAATATTGTAACACCGTAGTTGCACATAACCTTTGACACGTGTAATGATCTTCAGGCTACAAATCGTGCAACTCATATCTGGAAGGAGCGTCTCACATCCTGAGGCCCGTCTCTGCTGCTTCACATAAATGTGCCCTCCGATTAATTTAACGCTATCCCGGTTTTGTGGAAGGTATTGATTTCTGGAATAAAGAGGCATTTCTGCCTTCAGGTGTTCAAACCCCGCACTCCTCCTGAAGCCATTGCTCTCTGCTCCCGGCTGCTGGAGTACACGCCGGCCTCGCGCCTCTCGCCTCTAGAGGCTTGTTCACATGCCTTCTTCGATGAGCTGCGTCAGCCGAACACGCGCCTGCCCAGCGGCCGAGAGCTGCCCATGCTCTTCAACTTCAGCACCACTGGTGAGTGAACAACGCTTGTCCTCGTTGCTCTCAGTTAGTATACATTCTCCCAAAACCACGGCCACTTTCATCCAAAGTGTGTGTCCATTCAGTCAGGTTTTATCTGAATTCAGCAGCTGAGGCGAATTACACTTTCATTGAAGTCCTTTTTTTTTGTAAATCTTGCCCCTAGTTTCTGACCGTTATGGAAAGAATCCTGTCTTGAGTTCTCCTTTCTTTCTGTTTTGTACATTTTTGCCGTCATGCTCTCGTTTCAACTGATGCCCGTCAACACTTGAAGCCTAGCTGATAACGTGGCCTCCTCTTGGTCAGCTGCAGGTCAAGTCAGATTTTATTCACGGTGCCAAATCACAACACAGTTGTCGCGTTACACTTCCCGTGTGGAGTAGGTTTGGACCGCACTCTTTGAAATGATTGACAGAAACCCAACATTCACCCACAAGAAAGCACTTGGCAACAGCGGCGAGGAAACGCTGCCTTTAACCGGCGCAGAAAAACAGATCCCAGTTCGATGTGGGTGGCCTTCTGCCTTGTTTGGTTAGGGTAGAAGGAGAGAGTGAGAGAAGGACAGAGAGATAGAAAGCAAGAGTGATAGAGGCAGAGGGGTATGAGGGTGGGGAGGGACAGCCACAAATGATCCATGCTAATGATAATAACAATAGCGTTAACAGTTCCATACTAATAGCTGACATGATACGACAACAGCTTTAATTTTCATAAAAGAAATAACATTGGTTGACAACTGGCAAAACGCGGTAGATCAAGCTGTGCCCCCTGAGAGAGCACAGGGACTCGAGAGATCTGAGGTTACGATCACGCACTGATGAAGGAACTTAAGTGCAGACGGAAGCAAGGTCAGTTGGAATGAGACAAACGCATCATGGGATATCACTCAGCAGCGTAAGTCGATGGCACCATAACTTGGGAGGCTAGCTAAGTGCTAACTATAAGCTCAGGTCTCTCTGCGCTTGCAATGCTGATATGCTTGAGTAAACTCTGCTGTGGCTTCGGACTTGTTTTTATTGATCCCACGGCAGTAATCACTACGAGTCTTTTCAGTAACACAAAGGTAAGTCCTCTCTGCGCTCAATCATTGACACTCTCCTTCACGTGATTTTCAACATGGTTATGGTGAAAGAGGAGATGAACCAAGTGGGTGTGAGAGAAGTGGAAGCAGAGAAGCGGGTTAGACGGAGGCAGAGGATTGGCTGTGGCGACCCCTGGAGGGAGAGGCCTGAAGGAAAAGAGAAAGTAGAAGAAATATCGTCCTGAATCTAAACCTTTGTCAAACAGGGGACACTGATCTCTCTCCAACAATCCTTTCCTTAGTTTTGTCTGTTACTCAGTCCAAACCAGATGCCGGACCTTTTAGTTTCCGGTCACGGCAAAGTGGCTCGTCTCAGACGACAGGTATAGTTAATTTAAAAAATTGAATGTATTAACCTGGGTGTCATGAACGCAACATGACGTTACAAAGTCCACCTGACAGACTGTCTGTGTCAGACATAACAAAAGAGATGCAAGATCTCTTTCAAAACCGAAGAGGTGGGAAGATGGAGGGTCAAAAACCTTGCAAATGGACTCTCGGGCTGAGTTACTGCTCAGTTCTGCTCAGGCAAATGCAGTGAATAGCTGGTGTACCTGATGTGTTCGGTGCCAGAACCTTGTTGGAGCGTCAGTTGATGGAGCACACACGGTCCTTTTGTCAACGACACCATCCTCTCGTTAAATGAGTCACTGAGGCGTCAAAAAACTTTTTTTTTCCCTTCTTTTTCTCTCTGCAGAGCTGTCAATCCAGCCCCAGCTGAACTCGACCCTCATTCCTCCTCACGCCCGCTCGCACACAGCTGCTTCCGCCCACGGTGGGGAAACCGCTTTGCTACACTTATTGTAATCGACCAGATTGCAGTTTTTAGGCGGCCGACGTAGGACGATGTGGAAATATCATGGAGTTAAAGAGACAAGCTATTAAAAAATATGTGATCTTAGATAATAAATTGCGATCTTAAATCAAATCTGATCAGCTGGCAGCCAGAGACTGTCCATTAGCTAATGCTAATGTTTATGACGGCATGCTCTCCTGCGCAGGTTAGAATGCAAAAATATACTCTAACATATGCTCATTCAAATTACACTAAGAAAGGCAGATGGGATTTTTTTTTTTAACAAACTATAAAACCGAAGGGTTTTAAATTGACTAAAACTGAACCTAGATTTGGTTGTTCAGATTTCATTACCATAAATTTAGGCGAGACATTCAACTGAAACCTCCATATAACAACCCCCTAGTAAGTAAAGTTAACTGATAGAAAGGAAAATAAAGCCAGGTTTCACACTGTAGGAGCAGTGAATGTCTTTGCAGCATCTTCCCACCCGTCTGTCATTATCCTTTTCACCATCTATACACTTTTCCTTGCAGCAGCGTGCATTCGCATCGGAAACACCTCCATTCTCGAGCAGCGCTGTGCTCACTGTGCGCTGTGCCGCTTTATAGTCGATGTACCACTCAGTCGACATGACAGTCCCGTCGCTCCTGTCGTTACAGAGGAGCAAAGAGCTGGGCCGGTCAAGTCTCAGCGCCGCACGCAACCTTACGACATCTTATCGCTTCTAATTTGAAAAGTTACAAGCTCTGATTAAGTCATTTCTCTCATGTCCTCGTGTGTCTGAATGACCTGAAATATTGCTGTCCAACCACACACAACACAGGGCACTAAGCTAAAAGCTGATTAGATATATCGGTGATTTCTTTCGGCTTCCGCTGCTCAAGCACTGAAAAATACTTTAGGGGGAGACGGGATGACAACTGACTGTCTCGTAGTGGTTTTCTTGGTTAGCGTGGCTCCGTCGAGCGACGACAAGTCCAAACACCCACGTCACCTGTTGGTCAGTCGGCACGATGTGCAGTGTGTAATATACCCGCGGTTGAGCTCTGCGTACTAAACGACTGTCCTTCTCTCCGCACCTGTAGATGGTACCGGCTCAGATTCCTCCCAACACAGTTCAGTGCCAGGATCCCTTAACAGCATCTGAAGCATCCAATCACCTGCCTGCCCGCCTGCCAGCCTCACCCTTATCTTAGACACACACACACACACACACACACACACACACACACACACACACACACATATATATATACATATATATACAGTATATATACCGTATATCCATCCATCAATTGTCTGCCGCTTATTCTGGACTCAGGGTCACGGGAGACACTGGAGCCTATCCCTACTGTCATCGGGTGAGAGACGGTATACACCCCGGACTGGTCACCAGTCAGTAACCAGTTACTGGACAGGTTTTATACTTATACCAACGGCAAAAATACTAAATAGAAAGTATAACATAGGTACTTTAAAACCCCCAAGCGCTCATGGCTGTGTTTACTTACTCGCTGTAGTGGAACTCCATGGACAATTGATTACATTGCCAAGAAAATTAAAAATAATAAAACCGATCATATGTCAGACATCACCCCTAAGGAGATGGTGTTTACAAACATTAAACAGATTTTGGACATAGGATGATGAAGTTTCTCCTGGACACTGACAGTCATTGATGAGAGAATGCTATTCCATTATTTTCAGATGTTGGCAACTGGCTTTGACAACATGATTCATCACTTGAAGCCATTTATCTGAAGGTGGCCCAACATCACTGTATGACTTCATCAGAAACAAGCACTTTCAAACCAAGTTTACTTTCTTGTGGAAGCCCAGGAACAATAGCAGTCAGGTACAAACTAGCATCATGCACATTATCCTCCTGTTTCAAGAAAGGTCTATGAGAAGAACTGCTTCAATAAATGATAAATCCCTATTTACCTGAAGGAAAAGCTGTTAAAGATCTTTTTTGATTGAATATTGAATTTGAATATTATGAACGCTGGCGACAATTTAATGAACATCAAGACAGTGACTAATACTTCAACTAAAAGGGTGCACACTCCATGGTCCTCCAATGCCAAATATCTGTTCTGCAGTAGATTTTGAGGGATACTGATGGGACAGTGAAAAGGATCTCTTCAAGGAGGGCAGCTGGGTTCTCTGCTGCTTTATCACAAGCTGTAATTGCCCACCCAAACCAATCTTCCTGGAACCTTCCAGGTCAAACTTTTGGGTTATCTAAAATGCATAAGACCACTTTTGTCAGAGTTTTGGACTGTGTCTTCATTTAAAGCCTGTATGATTTATGTGTTGTTAAACAGCAATGAGGGCACCTTTGGAGACAAGTATTGGCCATCCAGCAGACCAGAGCCGGGTTGGTGAGAAGTGATAAAATATGCTGGAGAACCTTCAGCCACCCTGACATATCTGCACTACAGGTCAACAAGTGTAATCAAAGCTTGTATTCTCAACCAGCGAGCAGATGACTGTTGTGGCAGGGGAACAAATCTGTCAAATTTAAATATGATTCCGGACACTGTTGCAGATAAAATGGGTACACTGATTTATGTGTTGGCCGTCTCATAATCACCCCAGGGATCTGTGGCATGGAAAAAGAGATAGCGTGTCGTTGGTAACTTAATCCATTGTAAAAATACTCTTTTTTTAATTTGTGATGTTAATCCGATGAAATACATTAATTCTCTCGGGACATCAAAAGACACATACAGTAGAAGCTATTTCTTTCATGTCTCTATACAAGACATCCTTTCATCTTGGCGTTGTACATTCATTCCTTTATTATTTCATGATGGTAGAACATTACTACTTCACAGCGTGAAGGGTTCCGAGTTCAATTCCGGCTGGGGCCTTTCTGTGTTGCATTTGCGTGTCCTCCCTAAATCTGCGTTGTATTTTTCCTCGAGTAGCCAGAAAACAAAGATGTCAGGCCAAAATTCAGCGAGACGAAGTGCTGAGTGTGAATGGTTGTACTATTCACATTTTTTACAGTTACAAAATATTTATTCATTTGTTATGTACCACTTTTCCTGCACTTAGGGTTGCAGGGATGCTGGAGCCTATCTCAGGTGTCATTGGGGAGAGGCAGGGTACACCCTGGAAAGATCGCAGTCATCTTATATTGTACACAAACAAATCAATCAGAACCCCCCACCCCCCCCAAAAAAAAGAACCACAAACAAACCCAAAATATTTGTATAAGCTAAATCAGTAGATACTATGAGTGACTTGAAGCATTAAAATAAATCAAATTTTACAATTAATGAATCTAAACTATCCTCCTGACTGACGACATATTCGCCTGGAAAGTTCAGCAAGACTGTTAACACAGCCTTCATCAGATCCAACTCTATTATGACGTATTCAGCTGAATCATGCATATATGTACAATATATAAAAAAAGAAGAGAAGGCTCTTAGATAACTGATCACATTTGGTGCCATCCAGATGGTGCAAATTATTCGGATTTAACATGAGAGCTTTCCATCCACTGTAATGTGGAACTCATTTTTTTCATTTCGTCATATGAATCTCATGATCAAAATGATCAAGACAGAGTGATCTTTTTGATTCATTATAACAAACTTAAAAGCTCGCTACAAACATTTTGTCACTTCAAATATTAGGAGCAAAACAATCCCGTTATGGTCCCTACAAAATTAACTGAAGGATTACATATTAAGGAAAAAAAAGTATAAAACAAACAAACAAACCATTCCAATAATTTACTATATGTAACAGTTATATAACAAAATCTACATCACAAATGTACAGTAACTGAAATGCCCAAAGATTAAGAGCCCATTAATTTAATAAAGAGTCCAGACAGATAGCTCTCTTAACAGCAGATGCACGTCCACAGGACAGGGAGTAATAATACTTGTCATAAGCTACTAAGCTTTAATCTGTTTTTTGTGTGAAAGCACAGAAAAGTATTACTCATTAGCCCCCGCCTCTATCGGCCACCCCCCCATCCCTTTGTAACAGCCAGCTGCGATAGTATAAAAGTTCCATCAAAGTGCTTTTTCTTCTTGGTAATGGCAGACTTGGATTCTCATATGCTGTTTTTGCACTGAGTATTTCATGTCATGCCTGCCATGAGCTCTGTTATATATCTGAGTAATGAATCCCAGTAATCTCCCCAATCTCATGCAATTCTTACAACTGTGGCTAGGTTTGTCTGTTCGTTTCTGATACCCCAGATGGACTCTTTTTGAGGAATTATTTTCGAGAGAAAAGCTTCTTTTCTTAAGGTATTATTCTGTGATCAGCCATATTAGTCACATTCCAGGGTCTCCTGTCTGTAGTGCAAAGTCCAGGAAAATGAATGTCTCTACCTTTTAGCAGGAAGCAGATGAACGTAGTACCCCTGGGTCTAGTTGAACTTTGTTACTAATATTCTCTGACAACCGAGTCCTGTGTCCCCTGCAGTTGTCAGTCAGGATTCAAAACCAATTCCATTCGTCGTTAGCCAGAGAACATAATTTATTTTATACTTTTATCCAGTATATGTGTGTTATGTGTGGGTCTCCATGTATGTGTATGTGTATGTGTATGTGTGTGTGTGTGTGTGTGTGTGTGTGTGTGTGTGTGTGTGTGTGTGTGTGTGTGTGTGTGTATATTTGTATTTGTGTATGTATGTATGTGTGTATATTTGTATG
>CAAKHD010004889.1:0-15218 GCA_901007705.1 Fistularia tabacaria
GATTCATATTTTGATATGAATAAATACATAGATTCAAACATAAAACATACAAGAATACATCAATAAATGACAAGTATTTAATGAAGAATTTATTATTGATTATTCTAGAATCCACCATTATCACACAACTGGAAGAATCATCATGTTTGTCAATGATATTAATTCATTCATTCATTCATTCATTCATTCATTCATTCATTAAACGTATCTATTTGAATAAACATTTTAAAATGAGTAAAGGTGGAAGAAATTCGTCACCGAAAAATCAATGGATTTTCAAAAGATAGAAACATATTTTTTATATCAAATAAAAATTTAACAAATAAATAAATAATTTAGTATAACAATCAATAGTTTTAGAAAGGTGGGACAAAACATGGATGAATACATCAAGAATTAAAAAATATAAAATATATAAAATATATGAAAATATAAATACAAATAAATACATGAAAAATATAATGAAACATAGAATAATGAATAACCTTACAAGAATAAGTAAAAACATATTTTAATATAAATTAGTTCATAGATTCAAACATTCAAGATATATGAATATGTCAACAGATAATAAATATTTATTTATTGTACCAGAATCCGCCATTTTCACAGGAGCAGAAGAATCAATACTTTTGTCAATTTCATTGATTTCATTCTTCACCTATTAATTTGAATCATATTTGAAAATAGAAATGTTTCGCATCAACAAAGAAGCAACAAACAAGAAGAAAGAAACATGCAGACATATTTTGGTAGAATTAATTTTTCAAAAATATTCACATTCTCTGAAGAATCATCACAATTAAAAATGACACTTATAATGTATTCATTTTTTTATTTATTCAAATAAATATATGAAAATTTGAAAATATGGAAAATGGATTAACGAAACAGAAACATATTTGATAAAAAAAATCACAATTTAAAAATTGATAAAAAGATTGAAACATGGAACATGCATGAAGAAGAATCATCAAAAATGTTTAAATGATATACACATTATTCGTTGATTATTATGTATTAATACAATATATCAAAATAAATAAATGAGAAATTTAGGGAAAAATAAAAAAAAATAAAAATCTTAAAAAAGAAATACAAACGTATAAATGATTAAATAGATTCAAACATAAAACATTGAAACACCAATTAATACAAATTATTTATTCATCATTCTAGAATCCAGCGTCTGCCAATGCAAAAGGTTAATGGATTTACAAAAACAGAAAAATAAACATAGAAATATACAATAAACATAAACAGAAATCTATTTTAATATGAATGAATTTTTAACTAAGCAAATAATATCATATAAAATTATACATCTTATATAATAATATGATAATAATTTTAGATTAGGGGACTTAATTCATAAATTTAGAAATAGATGAATACATCAATTAATTAAAAATATTTATTTAGGATACTAAAATCCACCATCGTGGCATGAGAGAGGGATCATCTCATTTGTCAGTGACATTTTTTTTATTTGTTTACTTAATTATTTCAATAAATATTTAAATATTAGATAGTATATATTAGATTATATACGAAAGGTTTGATACCAGTGAAGAACATATTATGAACTTAATATGAATGAATATATAAAAACATTAACACGTAGAACATACATGAATACATTAAGAAATAAAAAATACATATTTTATACAAATAAATGACTAATTTAATTTAAAAACAAATATCATAAGAATAAATAAAAAGATATTTAAAAATAAAATAATACATAGAATCAAAGATAAAAATTACAGGAATACATTAATAAATACTTCATATTTATTTATTATTGTCGAATCCACCATCATCACAAGAGCGGAAGAATCATCACATTTGTCAGTGACATTGATTTATTCATTTATCAATTTTTTTAATCAGCAGCATAAAAAGTTGAAAATGAGTAAACATATAAGAAATGTTTCACACCAATGAAAAAACAAAACAAGTCAATGGATTTACAAAAAATATTTTTATATGATTTAAAAATGTAATGAATCATTTTAAATAAAAGATTTCCCAATAGATGAGTTAATTGATATTTTAATAAAAATAAATTGGTAACTATAGTCAAACAGAAAGCAAACATGAATACATTAAGAAAAAAATGATTCCAATACATATTGAAATGAAGAAATGAATTCAATAAAAAATAAAAGAATTGATCATCGTAGAATAAATATATACATATTTTAATAGAAATAAATATGAGTATTTTTTTAAATGGATGAATATGTAGATCAATAAGAAAGTTAATAAGAAATGTTTCACATCAGTGAAGAACAAACAAATGAATGGATTTACAAAACATAGAAACATATTTTGATATAAATGACGTGATAAATGACGTGAAATACATAAATAACTAATTTGATATTAAGTAATAGTAAAAATGATTACGGTAAATATATGACTAATTTAATTAAAAAAAATAATAAAGTTATAAAAATAATGAAAAACAAATTTTTCAATATAAATAAGGAAATAGATTCAAACATAAAACTTACATCAAAAAATAAAAATGAAATACATAGCTAATATAAATAAATCATTGCACGAGTAGAAGAATCATTTGTCCGTGACACTTATTTATTTATTCATCTTTATTTATTCAAATAAATATCTAAAAATGAGTAAATGAACAAGAAATAATAATCATGATAGCCAATCATATTGAATAATTTATGAAATATGATAATAATAAAAGGGAAAAAGTAATCCTAAAAATGAATAATTTAACTATAAAAATACTTTTATATACATTTTTAATCGATGAGTTAATTAATTAAGTAACTTTAATATAAATTAATAAGCAGATTCCAACATAAAACATACATAAATCCGTCAAGAAATTAAAAACGAAAAATACATATTTGATTTAAATAAATGACTTATTTAATAAAAAATAAAAATACTACTTTTTTTAATTCGTAATTTAAAAAAATTACTAATTTAATTAAATAATCAATAATCTTGAAAAAATAAATAAAGACGGATTTCAATATAAAAATATGCAAATATTGTTAGATGAAGAAATATCAGAATAATATTTATATAGTTGAATAATAAATGTTTTCTACAAATGAATATGTTTGTATTCTAAAATGAAAGTATGAACAAACAAATATTAATATGTTTCATATAAGTACATGAATACTTTGATAGAGATAAATGCTACATACATATCAAGACGAAATGAAAATTATTTCATAATTCATAAAAATTTTAGAATAAATCACTGACTTCCATTCCATCCGCGTCCCGCTATTTTCCCACTTGCACGGCGCTTCTAACGCAGCCGCTCCGGGGGAAATATTCCTTCGCGGTATTATTTCCCAAAGGCTGCTCTGTGTTTTGTGCAGTCAAGCCGTGCCCCCTCCCGGACGACACCCCCTACGGCTTCTACAAGCTCATCCGCGGCGAGGACTTTGTTTTCGGCTCCACCGTCAAGTACTTCTGCAACCAAGGGTACGTGTGGCGCCGCCTCCAACATCTCCGGGAGCACATCTCCAGGAGACGCCACGCTGGGAGATATTCAGCCCTTTGTGTGTGTGTGTGTGTGTGTGTGTGTGTGTGTGTGTGGACGTTGCAGGTATCAAATGGTCAGCAAGTACGACACCAGGACTTGTATGCTGGAAAACTGGTCCAACCACGTGCCCGTATGTGAACGTAAGGCCTCCGATTCCTTCCACGGTTAAGATGAGAGGATTTGACTCTTTTATTCGCCTGCCAGTGTTTTTCCAGGTCTTCTTCTTGGTAGATACTTTGGAGAGAAGCTCAGAGATGGTTGGGTCATGGACAGAGGAGGGAGAGTGAAGATATTGGAATTGGAGGTCTAGATGAAGACCAGAGAGAAGATGTATGGAGGTAGTGAGAGAGGAGGTGAAGAGAGGAGGATCCAGAGAACAGGGTGAGATGGAGAAGGTGGATCGGCTGTGGAGACCCTGAAGGGAAAAACCCGAAGGAGAAGAAGAAGTAAGAGTAAGAAGCAGCTGTAGACTTTGTAAAGTCAGAAGCACCGAGTTCCCTCATAGTCAGGATGAGATTGTGCCGAGATAAAAGTCCAGGAGGTTCAGGAACCGCAACTTAAATCATCTGAGAACCTGCAAGAACATGCGTGCACTGGATGATCTGACCGCTTGCGTTGATTGCAGCGATGACCTGTGAGCCGCCGCCTGCGGTCGGGGGCCTCGTCATCCAGAACCTGCCGCAGAACGAGGAGGTGCTGCTGCCCCACCGCTTCCTCCGCTTCAGCTGCGACGGCCCCAACCGACGCCTCAACGGCAGCTCGCTGCTGATATGCGGCGAAGACGGACAGTGGGATCATCCGATCCCCACCTGTGAAGGTCAGGACGATGACGCGAATGGATCCGGGCCTCTTTATGTGGCCCCGGTTAGCTTAGCGAGCTACGGCGCCAGAGTGCCGCGGCATACGTCTACTCGGCGTGGATGCGGTACCTTAAGCAGGGAGGAAAACTCGTTCTTGCTGAGTGTGAGGGCGACTTCCGGCCACTCACTCGTCCGGTCCTGGCTTTGTTTCGGGCTCAAACTTACTTTCCTCGTCCGCAGGCAGATCTGTGCTTTGAGGTCGGACGCTTCGAAGGACGCCAGATCGGACGCGTGCTAATGCCGTGAATCCAATCAATGGCGCAAATGAATTGTGTTATTTTTATTCCTTCCAGATATTGTGTGTGAAGTGGAAAGGATGCATCCCAACCTCCGTGTGTGGCCGGCAGTGCAGCTGTCTCGAACTGTGGAGATAGGATACAAACTCCAGTTTTACTGCATGGGTGTTAAAACCCTGGAGGGAGCTGTGGCGGTGGAATGTCTCCCCACCGGCGAGTGGAGCAGCCCCTTCCCAAGGTGCTTTGGTAGGTTCATTTCAAGAAACTTGGATTTGAGGGAGGGGACCGTGGTAGAGCCGGCGCCCCTCCGCTGGGAAGGTTCCCGAAACCGTCCGGTCTGTCCTGGTGGTCTGGTTAGCGGTTAGCTCATCGCTTGGCAGCTCTGTGAGAGTACGTGTATGAATGGGTGAATGGGATCCAACCGAGTGCAGACCACCAGGACACGTCAGATCTTGACCATCCGGTTGAGCATACTTTCTCCGTCCACACAGGAATATGCCCCATCCAGAACATTCCCAAATATCTGCTCATCCACGGCCATACTGGTCATCAAGTCACAAAGGGACAGAAGTTGAGGTTCTCGTGCAGCACTAGAGGGCACTTCCTCCGCGGTCCTGCGGAGTTGGAGTGCGAGGGGGACGGCCAGTGGAGTCACCCGTTTCCAACATGCGGACGTAATTAAACACCGAACTCCCGACAGAAGGCATACCTAAAAAACTAGTGTACATAGGCTGGATCCAAGACGTAAACTTGCAACCTCTCCGCTCCTTCCTAAGAGCCCAGGAACTGCGCAAAGCCCCCTCACCTGCCGGACGGAGACACCAAGTACTCCACTCATCTCAGCTACCAGCACGGTGAGAAGGTGGAGTACACCTGCCAGAGATACTACGTCATGGAGGGCGGGCCGCGCAAGACCTGCACCGACGGAGAATGGAGGGGGGCCATGAGATGCATCAGTGAGTTGCCGTTGGCGAAACAGGAAAACACGCTTTAGCAAAATCCTAGAATAAAGGGTTCAAGGGCAGCGTGTCACGTGACTTCTCTCTCCACCTCTTGCAGAACCCTGCATTGTGAACGAGGAAGTCCTGAGGGCGAACAAGGTCGTATTCAGACACGTGTACGCCGACAAGATGTACTCTAAACACAACGACGTCATCGAGTTCTCCTGCAAGGGGTGGACGAGTCCGACCGGCCGACTGCCGATGCGTCAGCGGTGCGTGGAGGGCGTGATCATGGTGCCCACCTGCCAATGACGGGGTTCAGGCCAGAAGAATGGACCGAAGAGACGGATCGTAAGGGAGGTTCTGGCGCTCCTGAACTCCGCCTTCTGCGGCTCTAATAAACCCCTTCCCCCGTTTATGGACTCGTTTGGAGCGGCGGCGTTACCGCTCAAGACTTTCTCGAGAAAACCGACTCCTGTCGCTTTTTGACACACGCGGGTTTGTGAACGCATGACGTGAAAGTGAACAATGTGACGGGGTGAGTCTGGAATAAAGCTGCTGAATCCAAACCCCTGCCCGCTGTCATCTTTGCAAAGCAGAGGGCTTGTCTGGTCTTGTAGTTATTCATTCTTTCCAGGGACGTGCGGTCGGAGGAGGCAGTACGACCGCAAGGGCAATGGTGAGCGCATGACTTGCGCTGGCACGGTGCCACCCCTGACCGCACGTCTCTGATTCGTTCATTCGCTCTCCGTCCTGATCTCGGGGTCACGGGGGGGGCGGAGCCTATCCCAGCTGTCATCGGCCCAGGCCGGTGGAGGTTCTCAGTCGTCCAGGTGACGGTGAATTCTTGCCGTCCTGAAGAAGCCTCTGGGCTGAGGAGGTGAAGAGAGAAGAAATTCAAGTCCAGTTGCCACGACAGAACTGACCTGTGTGGGAGTTTCCCAATATACCTGCCAGGGTTGTGGGCGGGTCCAGGTGACGGTGGCTTGTCATGCAAACGGAAGAGTCGAAGGGGGTTGTCGTGCTCATCTGGGTGTCGTTCCTGGGGGACAAAGAAGCAGCTTTTGGGGATCAAAAGCCGGAAGAACCCCTGTTAGCATAACAACCCCCTTAGACCTGGTGTCTGGGCATCAACTCTACCATCGTTATGCGAACGGGGGTGTCAGAGGAGCAACTTTTGGGGATTACCTGGGCTGGGATGTGAAAAGGTAAAGCTAAAGAAAGGAGTGGATCTGTTGGATCTCATGAACTGAGGCTATTGAGGCTTTTGATCCCCAAAAGCTGCTTCTCTGTCCCCCAACGAACGGCACCCCGTTAGCATAACAGCCCTGGCAGGTACATTGGGAAACTCCCCACAGGTCATTGGAAGTGAAGACGCCTCCGGGATGAGGGGCGGAAACGTCTTCGAGCGAACAAGACAAAAAGATTTCCCCAAGAACCAGCGACTCCACATCGTTCCCGTCGTGGAGCCGTGCGAGCGTTCACTCCTTCAGTCACTCAGGGTCAACGTCGACTTTCCCGGCAACCTGCGGTATGGATTTAGCGCATTACGGTTTTCATTTTAATCCCAATCCGGCCTCGGTGGCAGCAAAGTCGGGTTTTCCGCCTCTCCGAGCTCGTCTGCGTCTTCGCTGGCAAACCTGGAATTCCTGGAAAGTGACGCAACGGCCTCCCGATACGAAGGGACGACAAACACAACGCAAAAAAAGCACAGGTTTACAACACTGTCGCACAATCACACGTTCTCGCAGTTGATCGTCATTTAAGAGATTCATCTTACCAACATTGTGAACACAACCGACCAATCACAGGCTATCCGCGCAGCTGGCCCCGCCCCCTTCGGAAGCTAAGAGCGGGGAAACGACGGGGTGCTCAGCAAAATTCACTTGAGGGTTAGTTAGCGAAAAGAAAATATAATGTGCAGAAATAAAAACGGCCTTGAAAATGTGTTTGACCTTGTCATAATTTATCATCTGCACATTTTCGCTTGCAAATGATGTCCATCGTTTCCGCTTCTAGTTTTTCTCCCGTTTAATGCATTTATCCATGTGTATAATTACGACGTAGGACTCAATCTGTAAATCACCGCTGCATCACTTACATGATGAACCACGTCAGACTGTTCATTTATTTGCTTCAATTATTCTATCTGCTGCTTTTTTGCACTTCCGGTTAGATGCTAAGCTGCATGTCGTTGCCCTGCACTCGTACAGTGTCATGACAATAAAGCTGAATCTAATTGTTTTGGGCATAAAATGAAACGTGTCCGTGCCGGCGTGGGACCGGATAGGATGGGGAAGATGGATGGAGCATATAAAAACAAGGTTTTTATTTAGAGCCTACAGGAAAATGATATTAGAATGCGGAATGAACAGGACAATAAAAGCACAAAATTGTGTAAAATAAAAAACAGCGCGAGAGAACGTGTCGTTGGATCGATTGCGATTTTAGAAAGCGGCCGAGTGACGGGTTTGAGGGTCTGCTGAGCTTCCAGCTTCTGCAAACACTCAAATAGGAGAGGACTCTAGCCGCTCAGCATACTTTTGTTGTATTAGACACGTGGAGCAACTGGCGGGCGCGTGTTGCAATCCGGCACGCTTTATATAATGCAGACGGCATGAGGAAAACACACACAGATTTCAGAGGAATCCCGTGCGGGTCATGAAGTCGTGGCTGATCCTTGTGTGTCTGCAGCTGTGGGGGGGCCTGGACCTCTGCCCGGCCCAGGAAGGTGAGTATCGGGGGCCGGTAAAAGCCATCCGGGGTCACGGCGGTGGAGTAAATACCTGGGAGAGGGGCGTCTGTCTGGGGTAAAAGCGGCGGGAAAAAGGGGGGGGGGTGATGAGCACCGTTGTTTTGAAATCCAACTTACCTGGAATTGGCTGTTTTAGTGTTATTTCATGTTGGGTATTCGGTCATGCTAGCACAACCCTGGAGCATTTTCCAGCCATTGGATCGGATGCTCTAGGGCTAGTTAACGATTGTCAGGTTCCGCCGCGTGGACAGAAGGTAAAATAAAACCCTGGATTCGGTCGAGACGGAGAGTCTCTGGGTTCCTCATGATCGGACCGCCGTGAAAACTGTGATTTACAGTGAAAGAGATTAAAAGAAGATGATAATATTTTGACTATTTTACAAGCCAAGCCAATGAGTTTTTCGATTACAAATTTTAGATCTCTTGAAATTATGAACAGTGACTTGTTTTCAGCGTCACACCAAATAAATTAAGACAATACATTTAAAAAAAAAAAAAAAAATGGTTGTCTTTTCTGGTGCTAATTTCGACCTCTTTAGCTCTACGCTACAATAAGCTCAGCTTTGTTGCAGTTGCATTGGAGAACGTTGGAGGAGAATCACCATCCATCTCCACCGGGCTCTCGGGAAGGAACGGAGGTGGAGGAGTGGAATCGGAGGAGATATAGAACGTAGATGATCAGATGTATGGATCATCCGGTCAAGTTATGATTAAAACGACTCCTCCTCAAGTCCTTTCAGACACGTCGAGTTGCCCGAGGCCGCCTCAGCTGGAGAACGGGGACACCAAACTGTCGGCGAAGTTCCAGTACCATGAGGGAGAGAGAGTGGAATACATCTGCCAGCGTTATTACGTCATGGACGGCGGCCCTCATAGAATCTGCATCGGCGGTGAATGGAGGGGGGAAATCACATGCCTCAGTAAGTCGCCATTGTTTCTTTTTAAAGTCGATGATCTTGTTGGGGCTCCTCAGGTCTGTGATTCCTGGTGGGCGTGTCCAAAATAAAAAAATTAACAAATCAGGATTGTCCTGCGGTTGAGGGTCACTGGAGGCTTTTGAATTCAACCCCTCTTTGTCTTCATCAAACACCACCAATCACTTGTATTGTTCTAATCTTTTGGAGAACATTGGCACAATTGCGTTGGAGCTCAGTGTCTCCACAAGGACACTTGGGCATACGGACAGGAGTGGCCGGAGATCCTCGAGATTGGAACATCGTGAAAACTGGCATCGATATTGAAAATAGATTTAAAAATTATAATAATTGGACTATTTTAGAGGCCTTTTATAAAGTCAATGAGTATCTAAAAATGCTAGTTTTTCGATTACAAAGTTTGGATGAAACAATAAAGTTGTTTTTCTGCATCACATGATGATTCTCTTTTTCTTTTTTAAAACAATTGTATCAAATAAAAATGTAGACATCATTATGTTTTTTTAGATATCTTTTAGAGCCAGTAAATGCCTCTTGTTGGGCTCCAGGCAGGACTGAGGAGCTCAGCTTTGTTGCTGTTTGTCGTTTGAGAACGTTGGAGAACCAAGTGTCTGGACATGGACATTTGGGCATGCGGACAGGAGGGGCCGGGGGGTCGAACCGATGGGCGCCTGCTTCACCGACCTCTGTGCTCTCTCTTGCAGGACCCTGCACCGTGACGAACGAGGACATGGTCTCCCACCGCATCGCCCTCAAATTCAGACACAACTCCAAGATGTACGCCACCCACAACGACTGGATCCAGTTCCGGTGCGTGGCTGGAACGACCAACACGTACGAGAGGAACATGCGTCAGAGGTGCAACGACGGCGTGCTGCACATGCCCACGTGCGAGGACCCTCGCTCGCGGTGACACGGCGGCGGCGAGCGTGGGATACGAGCGCCCCTTCGTTAGAAAAATAAAACGTTTTCAATTCCAAAGCTGTACGTGAGACTGGGCTTTCTCGCGTTGCACCTGCCGCAACATGATATTACTTTGTTATTACTGTATCGTGTGAGCTGTTAGCATGTAGCTTAGCACCTCTGGTATTAGCGTGAGTAGCTCGTGAGTTCCCGTCCCCATCGCATTGTTTCTGCCGTGATCAGTCGAGGCAGAAGGCCGCCCACACTGAGCTGGGCGCTGCTCCCTCGCCTGGGGGGAGCGCTGGCTTCCTGAAGATCATCTCAGACCTGATCCACGTGGAAAGTCCCATCGGACGACGGGTGGAAGCAACGTCTGACTGCTGAGGTGGAAACCACTGCCGTTTAAAAAGCAATGGAGGCGTGTCTCTGCCGAAGCCTTGTCGGGAAACGTTAAGCCAACGAGAGAGGACTTGCAGATGAAAGTTCTAGCTTTATATACATGTATAAAACACAGAGACGCACAGGTTTAAAAAAAAAAAAAAAAGAAGCAAACACAAAGTTCATAAAAGAAGGTTTCCCCACGGAGTGTGAGGCAGGATGAAGATGGAAGGAGATGGGGAGGTTTGTCTTATTTACAGCTTGATGGTGAGCGTCTCCGCCACCATCTGGATGGCCCTGAGAGGGTCCACCACGTCCTTCAGTTTGTCCTTGGTCAGGACCCAGTCCGGGGCAAATCTGCGGGACAACAAACTGAAGGTCAGCGGCGGCGGCGGCGGAGGTGTTCCCGCCCCTGGAGCGCTCGGCGAGGAGCACCTACTTTGGCGGAGGCCGGGATTTCCTCGGCGTCGGCTGGACGTAGAAGCTCCCGTTGACGGACGCGTTCATCTTCAGCTTGGCGACGTTCCTCTCCGCGTCCATCTTGTGCTTGCGAGCGGTGAGGCGGTAAATGCTCCGCACCCTGTCCGAGATCTTGGGCAGCTCCATCACCTCCTGGAGAGCCAGAGGTTTGGAAAGGAGGACTTCAGAAGACCCCCTGACCATCGCACGCACGCACGCACACACACACGGTCTACGCACCACGGCACGCTGCTTGTCCTGCAGGAGCAGAGCCAGGAGGAAGCAGGCCTTGGTGAAGATGCCGCCGCCCTTCTCGGCCACTTTGTCCCCCGCCTTCTCCCGGTACGTCTGCAGCAGGTCCACCAGCGTCTCCACCGAGTTCTTCGTCCCGTACACCGCCTCGATGGTCTTGTGGTACTGGGGGTTTTGGGGGAGCGAGAGGAGAACCGAGTTATGGGGTTTGCGAACCGTCGGCGCCGGAATTTGGGGTTAAGCTACACGCAGACCGCTGAGGGAAGGAGGACTTTCTGGAAAGTTCTACCGCAGCTTCTTCTCAAACCTTAAAAAAAAGGGACAAAAACAACCGGGAGGTTGACAGCTCACCGGGATTGCTTTGGCCGGTCAAGTGTCAAAGTCCAAACCAAAGGAAATCAATAGAAAACAAACAAACTGATAAAAGCATTTAATTTGTGTCCCTTTGTGTGTGTGTGTGTGTGTGTGTGTGTGTGATGGGGAAATCCAGGGGGGAGGGGGGAGGTTTGGGGGAAATTCCACTGAATCCCATCTTTACGCAATCTTTACCAGATATGAGGGCAGGAGTGTCCGGTAAAAAGCCGTACAAACAGCGTGGTCATCGCCAAGGCCGCAGCGGCGCTCAGATCAGGCTCCGCCACCTGATCCAGGACCTTCGTCGGGAACGTTCCTCAGACGCCATTGAAACTCTAGAGGACTCTGTCGGTGTCCGATTCATCGTTGGGCATCAACGAGGGGTTAAACAACTTTACCGCTAACCACTTGCAGTTTTCATCAAGAGGTGAGACGGTCCCTTGATTCCCATTCCTGGGTTGGGCAGAGGCCGGAGCAGAGCGAGCAGCACTCGAGCTATGATAGCTGTAGCTAAGACTGCATTAGGTTGTCGCGTTCCAGGTGACTGCGCTCGGCATCGGCGACACCGGCCGCTAACGAATGACGATCCATCGGATCCCGCGGAGAGGCGATGCTGCGCGACGGTAGAATACGAAGCTGCAGATACGGGACAGTCTTCCAAGCTGAAATCCACAAACTGGTTTCTACTTTCTCTTCGCCAGCGCTGTAAAACGCAGAGTGCTCGCTCCGCATGCGACGGACGGTCTGGCGACAACGCAAGACGACCGCACTCGCTTTCCTTTCTGGATTCCAGGGTTCCTCCTAGACAGGCTAAGTGTTGTCATCCATGATGGGCTCACTGCAGTGCCCACATTTGGCTGCTTCTTCCCCGCCCCTTCTGAAGAAGGACCAACCCTTTCTCCCTGAAATGAGCCCCGACTGACCTTGGACAGGTTCAGGAGGATCTGGATGGAGTAGGTGATGACTTCCATGCAGGGGACGCTCCGGTTGCAGCAGCGCACCAGCGTGAAGAGGACGACGGTGGCGCCGCTCTCCACCAAGTGCTCGCAGCACACGGGGGACAACCTGGTGGCCGTCTCTACACACACACACACACACACACACACACACACACACACACACACACACAGCTCATGTTAGACACTGCACATGCAAGACTGCTTCATTCTAGAAGAGTCCATCGAGAAGACAGCTCCTCAACATGGAGTTTACTTGAAGGAGAGCTTTGAGGGAAAATATTTCCTTTGCAGTGATCAGTCTTGTGAGACCAGATGGTCTTCTACCTGCATGTGGTTGGAAGCCAGGTGTCTGTGTCTGTCAGCTGTCAGTTAGCTTGGCACTAGGAATGTTAAATGTTAGATGAAGCTAAGCTAGAGGTAGTGGGTCTGGGTCAGAGAAACTGGACGTACCCAGGTTTTTGAGGGCCTCCAATATGTAGGAGAACTGTTTGTATCGGAGGAGGTAGTCCAGGGCGGACGCCATCTTGTTGCACAGTTTGTCCTCCTCTCGGGCGTCGGCGCAGACCCGGCGCAAGTTTCTCCTCAGCTTTAGCACCTTGGGATTGTCGTGCAGCCGGCGAGAGCGGTGTCCTCTCCACAGAGCCTGGGAGGGATTGCGGGAAGGCGGAGAGCCAAGGTCGGAAAGGACAAAACCAAAACTGCCCTCTGAAGACGGATGCAGGTGACAAAAAGGAGATACCTGAACTTTGACGACACCACGTTCGACCCTCTGCTGGCGCCTCAGCAGGAGGAACCTCCTTGCGGCCGTCTGGATAACGGACGCCGCCTGGTGGCGGCGAGCAAACCACCGCCTGGCGGCTCGCTGGGCCGTGACCACCTTCCTCCTGTCCTCCAGGTACCGTCTCCTCTGCAGCTTCGCTCGCACCCAACGCTGCGAACGGAAACTCAATGTGTGTGTTCTTCATACTCGGTGAAGGATTCCGTCCCCCAGGGCGCCGCTGTACCTGGATGGTGACGACAGAATGGATCTGCCGTTTGGCCGACTCCAGGGCCCAGTGGACCCTCAGGGCTCTTTGGATCTTCATGGCACTGAGATGGTGGAAGGCTGCCGCGGCGAAGCGAAGCCTCCTCTCTGCCCTAGCCGCCTCCAGTGCCTGGAGAGCATCGGGGCGACAAAAGAAATTAAGTTTTGACCCGGACACTGACCTTTACTCTGAGCTCTCTCAGGGTCTTTGTTAGCTCCGCACCTTTCGCTTCATGATCCAGGCTCTGCAGTGTGCTTGGAGTGTGACGGTCGCCTGCCGGACCCGAGCGTAGCGGCCCCTCTGCGCCCTGGCGAGCCTCGCGGCCCGCAGTCTCTGCTGCAACTTCACGACGGCCTCCTTCTTCCTAAGGAAGTGGCGCCTATGGAATGAGCCTCTCCAGCGCGACTGGATCAGAGTGGCGGCGTGACAGCGCCGCTGCATGTCTCTGCGGACACAGAGTCCTCTGAACGTAGCCTGGAGGACGAGGACGGACTGCCTGAGCCTCTGGAACTTGTTGTGTTCCTGCTTTTGGAGGATCCAGGCCCGGTAGTGTCTCTGGATAACAACGGCAGACCTATGCATAGCTCGGACTTTGACGCGCTCCCTGTGCTTCCTGAAGGCGGCCTGGATCACCGTGGCAGCCTGGTGCCACACAGCTATCTGCCGGCGGGCCCGGAGGCCTCTGTACACCGCCTGGACCACCATGGCTGCACACCGTACTTCCAGGTATTTCTTCCGTTGCATTTTGGCCGCTAAAGTAGCTCGGTATTGTTGCTGGACGGTTAGCACAGAGGACCTCAGGGTCAGGAAGTGTTTACGCTCACACCTTGCTCTGTATGCTCTCTGGATAATTGTGACTGCATGATGACTCTGTTTCACGAGCTTCCTCGCTCTCATTCCTCGACACGCAGCCTGCAGCACGATGGCGGCTTTCCTGCACTCCTGATACCGTTGTAGCTCCACGTTCTTCTGCCTCTGAGCTCTGAACCTCTGCTGCAACACAGACGCAGCCCAGAGCTTCTTCCTGAAGGCCGATTGCTGCCTGTGCTTCTTGAAGTGGGCCTGAATGACAGTGGCCGCCCGGTGCATCCTGGAGATGCTGCGCCGCACACAGCGCCCCCTGTAGGCGGCCTGGAGAACAACAGTCGCATATCGGAGTTCCAGGAAGTGTTGTCGTTCTCGTCTCTGAAGAAGACATGCCCTGTAGGATCTTTGAATGACAATCGCCGACAAACACATGGCCTGGAATTTGACTCTGTCTCTGTGGCCTCTGAAGGTAGCCTGGATCACGGTGGCTGCCTGATTCAGACGACCTACTTCCTGTCGGACCCTCCGGCCTCTGTACGCTGCCTGAAGGGCGACGGCAGCTCTGCGCAGACTCTGGTACCGCTGCATTTGGTTCTTTGCTACCACTGTGGCCCGATACCTCCTCTGGATGGCAATAGTGGAGGATTTCAAGCAGAGATACCGCCTGCATTCACACCTTGCTCTGTATGCTCTCTGGACAATTGTGGCTGCATGATGACTCTGAATCACGAGCTTCCTCGCTCTCATTCCTCGACACGCAGCCTGCAGCACGATGGCGGCTTTCCTGCACTCCTGATACCGTTGTAGCTCCAC